>CM076582.1:1215731492-1215938190 GCA_034641835.2 Pinus albicaulis
GAATGTGTAATTACTACTTGTCCAGTTGTGACTCTCTATGTATAGAGTCTGTTCATATTTAATAGGAGTTAGCTTCCTTGTTTGGTGTGAGGTTGAGATATTCCCTCAACCAACTTATTGTACGTCTAAGATAGATCTCCTATCTTGAGACTAATTCATGTATAAATGTGTGTAATCTATTTGATGAATAATATAGAGATAGTTTGCAGATTTAGATTTTATTTTGGTATCAGAGATGTAAAGGCCTGGACCTCGGCCCCTCCTGGGCTGAGGGAAATAGAAGATAGAAGAGAGCCTTTGTAACTGGCCTCTCGCTGCTGAGCGCATTAGCTTCGCCGCGTTTTCTGAGTTTGCAATTCATGAGTTTGCAATTCGTGCGTTGGAGTTTGTTCTGTCTACACGTGCTCGGTGACAGTATTAAACAATCGGCTTACAGCGTTGTGCAAGCGTGGTGTTTGCTGTTTTGGTGTTTAGATTTCCTGCCAATTAAATTGAAGCGTGCATCTGCATCAATTAGAACAGCGCGACCACCATCCATCGAAGACAGAGGAGTTGTGTGGATCATTTTTTTGTTGGATTGGGCACGGAATTGACCAGATTGACTCTGCGCCATTTAATAACCGTAAGGTGAACTGTTTTTTTTGTGCTTCTTAATTGCATTCCCGTGGGAATTTGACATCGTTACCCCCCTTCGCCATCTCTGCCAGCGTGAAGGTCGCGTGGAGTTTTCACAGCGTGTGAAGCTGAAGTTCCAGGTCGAGTTTGAAATTCAGTGCATTGAATTCAATTCTGCCGGATTCCAAAGCACATTTGGTTAATTAATGTAAGTTTTCCAAAGCAGCTACCAGTCTCTGAAATATTAAACGGTGGTATTTTGGTATTCTGGTGCGGTTTGTTGAAACGGTTTTTTGGATTTTGGGAGTTGAACAAATTTGAGAGTGCGCAGTGTGAAGTTGAAGAGTGCAAGGCGTGGATAAAATTTGCTTACAAATTCGTGCAATTTGTGAATTCAGCGGTTGTGAGTCAGTGTTTGTTTGAGAGCCGATTTATATTTGTTTTAATTCAAGGCAGAGCGTGTTGAGTTGGCTGAGCGTGTTGAGTTGGCTGTGAAGTTTCCAGCGTTTCAATTACTGAACTCGACCTGCGTCCAAGGAGCGTGGTATTCCACTGTAAATAGTCCTTTCATTCTCTCTGCAACAGGGGAATTTCTCTCTGCGCGAGACAAGGCTGGACGTTCCTTTTTAAAAAGTGATTATCTGCTGCAAGACTCTGCTACACGACTCTCAGACAAAGCGGAGATTCCCTGAAGATGTCCTCGTTGGAGCAAAATGCAAAGCAATTTAATTGTTTTGACATTTTATTTTGGCATTTTTTCGTGCATTTTTTGACATTTTATTTTGGCATTTTTTCGTGCATTTTGAGCGAGAAGGCTCGAATTTGGAAATAATCCGTATGCAAGGGATTATTTTGTAAAATCTATATGGTATTCAGAGTTTTCTGAACAAAACATGCATAGATCCGTAGGCAGGAGATTATGTCGCATTAGATGCAGGGATAGATGACGGAGTTGATGTGTTCACAGTTTCTCTTGGAGTTAGTTGAAAGCATGATTGTTTGCGTACTTTGCATAAAAAAGATATGTCATGATGGAAGTATTTTTGGAACTGAAATTAATATGCATATTGAGATTAGTCACCTCAATATGAAGTTAATTTTGTTAGAATTGACTACTCTAACAAATGACAGGTTAAGATGGAGTTCCAAGTTTTTTTTAATTGATAAAGACAAAGATGCCCAAGATGTGAACATTTCAAAATATGATGTAATGGAGCAGCGGCAACATTTAAGGAGGATGGACAACGAAAGTGAAAGTTTGTTTTGTGTGGTTTTTAATGAGTCACAGAGTTGAATGGTAAGCAAGTCTAGGATGGTTTTGTAGTGGTCATTTTATGTACCTGGTAATTCCAAGATATGGAGTATGTAAGCCTTATAAAGGCATGTGTATCCCCGTAAAAGTTCGTGGTAATCTCAAAACCACTTTGTAACTACAGGTTCATGGTCAGCCAGAAACCATTTTGCAGTGTCAGTTTGTGGTCAGCTAGAAACCACGTATAATAGTGAAGCAGACTGGAAACAGTTCTGTGTCAGTGTTTGCCACTGAAGGAAGAGCATGGTTACGGGTCATCCGATAAAACCCCGATGAAGGAAGAGCATGGTTACGGGTCATCCGATAAAACCCCGATGAAAGAAGAGCATGGTTACGGGTCATCCGATAAAACCCACGTTGGAGGGGGATATGTAAATACAGGTACATGTATGCAGTGATAATGGTTGACAGAACCATGTATACGAAGGACATCCTACAAGACCAGCGGTTGCAGCGGTTGGTACCCATGCATTCCGGTGGATGGTTGCTCCTTTATATGGACGTCGACATATTCTTTGTTATGTTTGATCACAACTAGATTTTGCGAAGTGATATGGAGACAAGTAGTCATTAAGGGGGTGTGTTAGAATGTGTAATTCCTACTTGTCCAGTTGTGACTCTCTATGTATAGAGTCTGTTCATATTTAATAGGAGTTAGCTTCCTTGTTTGGTGTGAGGTTGAGATATTCCCTCAACCAACTTATTGTACGTCTAAGATAGATCTCCTATCTTGAGACTAATTCATGTATAAATGTGTGTAATCTATTTGATGAATAATATAGAGATAGTCATAAGGGTGTGGAGGCTTTAACAGTGAATTGCCCGAAGCTTAATACCCTGCATGCATCCCTGATAAAGGATTTGAGGGTGAATGGAATATTGTTTCATGAGATTTCATGTTCAATTTGGGAACTCCACATGCAGGGTGGAAGTAATTTGATTGGATTGAAACTAGAATTTTTTTCTGAGGAATACAATATCTCAGCAGAGAGATTTGTTGACATAATAGGGAGCTTCAAGTTATTGAAGCTGCTGGTCGTTTTTGTTGGGCCTTTGCTTAAAAGTGAAAAGGAGATGGATATTTCTCTTCTCAATGTGTTCGAAAGGCTTCCTTATCTTGAGGAACTATACATGGGTGAGAACTTTCTCTCGGTAAGAACAGAATCTCTATATAACTTTGATGTGTTGAGTGCAATGAATGTTTCCATGGTTGTGTGTTTGAATTTGCTTCCCATAGGTGTCAGGGTATCTATATTGTGCAAGACATGTAAGACAAGGCATACGCTGATGTGGTTTAGGAAACAGATTATCCAACCTCTCTTACATTTATGTACATCTCTCTTACATTTATTTAAATCTTACTGTAGGCAGGCAGACATGTTTACTTGGATTGTATATTCCATGTATTTGAGGAGAATAAGTAAAAGTAAATTGTTGACTTTGCTCTATGACTATGTAATACCAAAATCTGCAATAAACAGAAAATCATCATACCTTAGCTTACTCAAAAGAATTCCCACTGTAGATATCCACATGCTGCTTACTCAAAAGAATTCCCACTGTAGATATCCACATGCTGTAAAATTCTTGATTGGTATTGTTATTTTCCATGATATTAAGAATTCATCTGTATGCCTTTCACCTTGTAAATGAGGGCAGAGATGGCTGACTGTAGTTTTGAAATTTAATGCAGGAGCTAGCAAACCATGTTATACCTTTGTCTCTAAACTCCCCACTCTCTAATCTCCGTAAGATACGGGTGTATATATATCTAGATGGAACCAGTAACAGGGAAATCTGTGTATTAGGTTGCCTTCTTCAGAGCACCCCTGCTCTACAGGTGATGGAATTTCGATTAACTGATGAAGCGGATTCTGAAAGTCCAATGTATACATGGTTTTTAGAAAAAGTGTTATATTTGAATAGAGCTTCAAAGCAGGCAAGGATAGATGTATGAAAATCTCCTTGTAAAATACAGGCTTCAAAATCATTGAACCTGTGACTAGTAAAAGGGCTTTCTTTTCCTTTCTTTTTCCATAACAGAAGGGATGACCAATGAGATTTTGGAGAATGTCAGCAAGAATACAATTCAATATTTTTGAATGAAAATTCAGCATAGTGTTGGGTAATGTTCTTTATGAATCTCTTTAGCCAGTTAAAAGGGAATTCATGGAGGTTGAAAAGAGCTTAGTTTATGACATAGAGAAATTAAATATTAGAATTGCTTTAAAGTTGGTTTAATATTAATTATTGAATAAAAAACCGCAAATGTCTCATTATTATCTCTTTTTTTATTCAAATAATTGTTGAAAAAAACTGCATATATTTCATTATTTTATTATTATTATTATAAACTGCATTATTAGTTAATTAGAAATCCACCCGGTGATCTGGAAAAAGAAGAGATAATTTCCGAGCCTTTCTTAATAATAATCATAAGTATTTTACAATTCCATTGTTATCTCACTTCTGAAATAAACAACAAATACTTAGGGGCAGAATACAATTATCTTAAGTCAGAAAAACAAAGAGATTATATGTTCATGTACAAATTCAACTCCCACTATGAGGGTAATTACAAAGAAAAATCAGTCATCAATTGATATCATATAATTGATGATAGCTTCATCCTTCCTGAAAATAATTACTAATGCTTTTAAAACGTAAGGAAGAGATGCAAGTTAAATTGATCTTGCTTACGTTTCTACTTATGTTTACGTTTCTACTTATGTGGTTTATGAATTGAATTAGGTTTTTAATTTTTTTATAAAAGGTATTTTAAAACGTTAAGGAAAAGATGCAAATTGAATTGATGTTGCTTACGTTTCTACTAATAGAAACTAATGTGATTTATGAATTAAATTAGGTTTTTTAAATTTTTTATAAAATTAAAAGGTAATAGGTTTAAGGAATAGTTTAATTGGTGATTGTCTTGATTATAAGGAGTTATGTTCCATGAAATATTAGGCTCAATATTTTTTTGGACTTGTAAAAAAAGGCAAATAAATTTCGTACATCTAGAGAGCATTTGTGATTTAAGAGATTTTATTGTTTATGAAGGTTGTTGTAAAATGAGAGATAAGTTATCTCTGATATTTGTTCAATTAGTTGAGTTTCTTGTTAAATTAAAGCACTTTTGTTCAACTGGTTGAGTCCCCAAATCCCTTGAGATGGATTTGCCTAGTACAAATATTTTCTAGACATAGTGGTCATAGATTTTTGGTTTAGTGAACCACTTAGAAAAAAAAGAAGATAAGTTTGGACTGATATAAATATCTTTGGTTAAATGAACCACATAGAAAAAATAAAGAGATAAGTTTGGACTGATATAAATTTATGAGACAGATTTGAAAATAACTTTCATATTTTTTATGTTAATGTGACAAATTATAATTACGTCGTAAGACGTTCTTATTTGAAAACAACTACCCTAGATGTCACTTTGTCAATGTCAGAGCTATTGGATCAAATGTTAGGTGATTGAAATGTTTTAGGCCATTAGATTCACAAGTTAAAGTTTTATATATGTTTTTTATAATGTTAGTTTTTTTTTTTTTAATAAGTGATTGAATTTAGGTTTTGGTGACTTTGTCAAATTACACAAAAATAAAAATAAAAGTAAACTAGCAATTGCACCAGATGTTGCAAAGGAAACGCCATAAGGAAACAACATATAGCACTGATTAATGCTTCTTGTACAACTGTTGAAAGACATAAAATATCAACAAAAGGCAAGGACCATGCTACAATGAAATCTTATTGATGCTTCTTGGACAACTGTTGAAAGACAAAAAAATATCAACAAAATGCAATGACCATGCTACAATGAAATCTTACTGCAATACTGCTTCCTTGAGCCTTAAAAATCATGAGGCATGTGTTAAAGTTAAATATGCATGAAGATTTTGTCTTGAGAATATGTTGTTCTATGTTATGTTTTCTTTAGGTACTCTTCTCTCCAACCTGAAGAATCTTAAGATCATACTATAATGAACCTAGCTTTTGTAGAAATCCTACTTCCATATTGATGAGCATTTTATATGGATGTCATTAGCCATTTTATGTTGATTTGATTTCATACTCACTAAGTATGATATTTTCTTTGTGGGTTCTTGACCTATTAAAATTGTTTAATCTAATAAGTGCTCATTGTATTTCTGAGTGTCTAAATGCTCCTATATGTATTAGTAGTGCCCTTCATCACTTCAAGAGTAGTGAAAAGAAGTCAATTGAGAAACAAATCCAACACTTAGAGAGATTTGGTAAAAAGAAGTCAATTGAGAAAACAACTCCAACACTTAGAGAGATTTGGTAGAAATTGTGGAATTAGTGAATATGTCTTGCTCCATGGTGTTGGCTATTAGGAGAATCTTTATTGATATTGTATAGAACAGTGTAAATTTTCATTTAACGTACCCTAGATTAACCATGAAATTGCCAACATTTATGGCACACTTGCCATCACATTTGTAGAAAAAAATATAACAAAGTATCCAAATTTTCTTATAAAATCTAACAAAAAGAAAACCTCTTAACCAATCACTAACATTACTATTTTAAATAAATGACTTTGATAAAAGAATAATACTATGAATGAAAAACGAGCCTTAATTAATTAGTGACAAATTCCCAAAATAGGAAAATAAATAGCAATGTTTAGGCTATCTGTAGCCTTTAAGCCAATGCTAAAGATGATGGACCAAAGCCTGGAAATATTGGAAAGCAGTTGTTGTAAAGAAGTTAGTTACACCTAAAATTGAAGCTGCGTGCCAGCGAGAACAACATATGTCTAGTGGTAATTTATTCATATTATATTGGAAGGGTTGTTGTAAAGAAGTTAGTTACACTTAAAACTGGAGCTACGTGCTTATTCAGAAAAATCTATCTGGAGAAGCAACAATGAGAGTTAATGAGTAAAGAAGATGATAGTGCATAAAACGGATCACATTTGAAACTTGTGCATTTTAAATTGAAAATAAGAAAAATATTACCAAAAAAATATTATTATTATTAATAATATTAAAAAAAAATATTATTATTATTATCAACATCGTTTATTTACAATCGGTTTAAAAAAAAATAACTATCACAGTTTTCAGCTGGGTCACTCAATTTATCCAGAGTGACTTCATTTTTCAATCTTGAATATTATGAACCCATATATATTTTCTTGAACTCCAAGAATTTATCACAATTCTCAGCTACAGTGACCTTATTTTTTTCTTGTATATTCTTCTTTAGCTCCAAGAATTTACACTTGCATTCAAGGCTGACAGCCGTCTCAAACTATGTTTTAGCCTGCAAGTATTTTATATTTGTCAAAATTAAGAGTGATATCCTTAAAAAAAAGATACATACAAAAATGTGTAGTTTCACGGCATTTTCTACTTAAATGAAGCATGATTATAAAAATATGGCAAATTTGTTTAGGAAAAACTTGAAATTTAAAGAGGCAGAGGCGCATGGTTTGATGGTTATTTGGAGTTACTACTCATGCAAGGAGAAGGAGAGCAGCTAGAAATATGATTATTTACTATGTTTAGGACAACATATATGAAGAGCATTGAAGCAAGCCATGCTTTCATTGTCGATAGTATTCTCGTCATCGAAAAATGCAATGGGATTCGAAGTATCGCAGATATTGTAGGCTTCATCGGTCATCTTTAGCTCAGAATCCACATTTTTCTTGCATTTAAAGTCTGCCCAAAGAAAAATATGGCCATCAAAATAAAATTTGATAAGAAAAAAAGAAGTTTGCATGAAGATTTTGTTGTGAAAAAAAAAAAAAAACTTACAGATACTATCGTTCAGTGTTGCGTTCAGCCCATTTATTATAGGTCTCAGCCTCCGCTCCAGTGGGCAGAAGCTAGCCCCTTGGACATCCAACTCTGAACTGCAACGATGCGAAGGTCAGGTGCAGAAGTAGAGCAAGATTTTGCTGTGCAGGAAAAAAAAAGAAAAAAAGAAAGCTTACAGAGACTATCGTTCACTTGAAACCTGTTGCGTTCAGCGCATTTATTATAGGTCTCAGCGTCCGCTCCAGTGGGGAGAAGCCAGCCCCTTGGACCTCCAACTCTAAACTGCAGCGATGCAAAGCTCAGTTGCAGAAACAGAGCAAGACAAAATACTGCAACACAGAGTATGAATTTTCGACCAGAAGCCATTTTGAACTGCACAGTCAAGCAAAAACAATAAAATCTATAAAATCTGGTAGCTTATGTGACTAGATTATATTTCAATGCCAGAAAATAGAGGTGGGTCTGAAAGGAGTTGGAGCTGAAAGAAGTTGGAACACATTCGATCTAAAAGGAAAAAATCTTGAAAAATAAATAACTCTATCTCTGCAAAAATTGGAGGCCACCAGAGTAGATTAAGACATTGCGATTCGCCCAATATTCTTCAAAAAATTTCTGGTAGTAATGTTAAAGCATTCAAACAAAAGCAAAAGCTCAAGGAAACTAGCCACCAAAATTACTGGTCCAAGGATGGAACCCAACGGAGCATCAAAATTCGAAAATTTGAACTTAGCCTAAGAGAAAATACTTGCAAGAAGCAAGAATGTATTGTTTTTCAGAGTAAGGGGAAGACATTAGTAATGTTTAGTGAGTTAGTTAGTTAGTTAGGTTGAAGGAGATATTGGATCTAATGGTCTAAAACATTTCAATCGTCTAACATTTCATCCAATGACCCAAACATGGACAAAGTGGCAACTAGGAAAGTTGTTTTCAAATAATAACGCCTTAAGGCCTAATTAAATAAAAATATTGACATATTGTAATGAACATTTTAACTAGGTCAAATAAAAAATAAAAATAATACTAAACTATAAAAACAACCCATGGTATTGACTCATGGTAAGCATGTGGAATGTGGTTTATGTAGAGGGGGAAATTAAGATGCCCTAACTCTGGATCTACCAAGAGCCAAGAGAGATCAAATGTCTTGATATGCAAACCGCATTGATCCCTCTCATCAATAATATAGATCTAAACTAATTATTTAATAAAATTATTTACTAAACTATAAAAACAACCCATGGTATTGACTCATGGTATTCATGTGAAATGTGGTTTATCTAAAGGGGGAATTAAGAATTCCTAACTCTAGATCTACCAAGAGTCAAGAGGGATCAAATGTCTTGATGTCCAAACTTCATTGATCCCTCTCATCAATAATATAGATCTAAACTAATTATTTAACAAAGTTATTTTTAAATGTTCATAACGATTATTCTTTTGAAATTTCACTTAATAAAATGTATCTAAATTTCATACATCCAAATATACATAGTTTTTCGTGTTCTATATTATTTTTGTTACAACTATTTTATTATTCCAAAAATACATGGTTTTTTTGTTATATATTATTTATGTTACAATATAATTCATGAGTAGTATTTCTTAATATATAAAAAATTAAATTAATAATGATTTTTTTTAAATATGTGATCTTTTTAAATTTCCAAATTATTTCACACGACATGATACATACTCTTTCTTCCGTTAAAAAAAACTATATACATATATTTAATTACCTAATTTTAGCTTTTATAATTTTTCATATTATATAATGTCAAACTTACTCAACTTTTTATTATGAAATTTTAAACAATGTTTCTCGCTACATAATTTTAGCCTTTATAATTTTTATTTATTTTTCAATTCCAAACAAAAATTACAAAAGAAAAAACCCACTTAGTCGTCTGTGGGGTCTTGGTTAAATGGTGATGAGGCGGGCTATTATAGCACTCATCACAAGTTCAATTCCCTTCCCGATCGGGGTGATGTATCTGGACATGTTGATGAAGATGTAAAGTTGTAGTTCTACCAAACTTACAAAAAAAAATGAAAAAAAAAACCCACTCAGTCCTTATTGTAGATTATATTTTTACAAAATTGACATTGTGATTAACAATAGAGTAATTTGAGACAACGTTAAGGGTTTTTTGTAAAAAATTTATCATAACCTTTCCCTCCATCCAATATATAATGTATACACTATGTGATTAACAATAGAGTAATTTGAGACAACTTTAAGGGGTTTTTTGTAAAATTTTTATCATAACCTTTCCCTCCATTCAATATATAATGTAGAGTCTTCTGAAGAGAGAGTATAATTTAGTTTATAACTTGATCCACAATCAAAGAAAATGGCTAGGGATTTCACAAGTTATTAGTTTATAACTTGATCCATAATAAAAGAAAATGGCTAGGGATGTCACAAGTTATTATTGATGTATTGACATTCTTAGTTGAAACGAATCCTATTAGATGCATGGTGGCTAGAGGCACTAAAAAATTCAAAAAAGATATATGTTATGAAATCCATATTGTCTACAAACCATCCAAATTTCCCATCTTATACAACAATTTCTAACAATAACCACTCAATTTACTCTCCAATTTTTGGAACCCCCACCCATGCTGGAGAGATCACACTATAAAATAAAATGTTCCTCTGATTTTTTAAGGGGTTCATAAACAAAACATACAACAAGAAAGTCAATATTATGGTATAATAATTGATTTTTAAATCATTATGACAAACAAAAAATCACATTAGCTCACATGATATATATAATGCTATAAGGATCTAAGATGATAACAAATTTTTGAATTATAATAACTAGGTGAAAACCAAAACCAAGTTGTAGGCACAAGCAAAAAATCACAACAACTCACAGAATATATCCAAGGTTGCAATGAACCCCATACATTGTGATGGACCTCATGGGAATTTTAGTGCACATATAACACCACCCTAATAATTTTATACTCTTGATCAATTTAGAATAACCTAGGATGTGTAAAATATTTTAATACTGGATAAACAAAATAGACAACAAGAAAGTCAATATTGTGGTATAATAACTGATTTTTGAATCATTGTGACAAACAAAACATCACATTAACTCACATAATATATATAATTCTATAAGGATCTAAGATGATAACAAAGTTTTGAATCATGATAATTAGGTGAAAACCAAAACTAAGTTGTAGCCACAAGCAAAAAATCACAACAACTCACAAAACATATCCAAGGCTGCAATGAACCCCATACATTGTGATGGACTTCATGGGAATTTTAGTGCACATAGAACACCACCCTAATAATTATATATTCTTGATCAATTCAGAATAACCTAGGATGTGTAAAACATTTTAATAAGAAACTAGATTTGTAATTATGAAATATAAAACTATAACTTAAATCTGTGAATCTAATTTGTATTTTTTTCTTATGTATATAGAGAAATAATAAACCAAGTTTGGAGTTAATAAAATAAACCATAACATGAAGAACAATATCTCCTTCCAAAAATGTCTCCATATTAAAATGATATTCACTTTCTTGTATACCAAGACTATTGTTCTTCATATACAATTTCTGATAAGCATGGAATTGCCGCTCAGATATGTAGATGAACTTGAAGTAAACACTATTTTTGTTAATAAAAATTCTCTTTATTCACATCTATGCTAGATAGATTGTACTTGAATGTATTTAAAATATCTTATTTGAGTTAGTTTTTGGATTATTAATCACCAAAGGATTTTCACCCCTAATTTCCTATTTCAATGTCTATAACAAAATTTGTATATATGTGAACATATTATGTTGGTTTACATATATGTTTTCACCCCCAATTGCCTATTTCAAAATCTATAACAAATTTTTTTGGTTGATAACTCTTATCATCAATGTCTTTGAAACCTCCATGACCTGCTTCCATGGAAGCAAAATTTTTCTTTCATTCCTTCATGATGACTTGTTCTTTGCAACATCTTGTTTCTTCTAGGCTACTCTTTCCTATGTTATTGCCTTCTTATTTCTTATAGGCTACTATTTCCTATTCTATTGCTTTACGACGTTTCTTTTGCAACATATGGTGCAATTGCTAGTTTATTCTTATAACAAGTTGGTTTTTTTGTTTGTTTGTTTACTAAGTTGTGTGAGTCCTCAGATGATTGCATGTTTAACCTTTGGCTTGAGAGATTGCGACCTAGGGACAAAATCACTAGTGAATCATACCCAACCCAAATCACACCAACCCTTAACATGGCTAGACTTGTGGCCTTCACATTATAGAGTACCTTAACAGTACACCCCATCATTCCATCACTATTTTTGTAGACGACAAGTTATTAATTTTTAAAACTAATAGTGAAAAACATTTATTTTAATATATTAATAATTATTTTTTATAACATGTTAAAATTGGTATTATTATTTATACAATCAACGGTTAAATTTAAAGTGAGTGAACATTTATTTGAAATCCCAATTTAAGTTTTTTAATAACTAAACTAAAAATATTTTGAAAATTAATATTAGTATTTAAACATATATATATATATATATATATATATATATATATATATATATATATATATATATATATATATATATATAATTGAATTATTTTAAATATACAAAATAAATATTTTATTTAATTGTTTTGTTTTTAATGATGCATATTGTTTTTTTTATTTTTCTAATATAATTGTTTTATAGTTTTTTTCCCAAGAAAAAATCGAACTTTTTGTAAAATATTACAAAAAGTTACATCATAGATGTCGCAGCATTCCATATGAGAGTATAGCTATGTAAGAAACAAGGCTTGGGCAAGTAATAAAAACCACAGTTACACCATGCCTGAAACATTAGACTTATGTTTTTTGCCTTTTTTCTTTTGTACTTTTTGCCAGCCAACCAGTGAAGAAGCAGAGTGAATAATGGCCAACTCTATGTTGGAAGAGAGTTGGACGTCCTTTTCTGACTCAGAACTTTCATATACATGTGCTCACTCGGTGCCAATCACACCTCCATCACTAATCTATTCATCCTGTTGGGGATCCACATATGTAGGCGAAGATGTCTTCTCAACGATTTCCTTTCTTTCTTCCATCTTACCTAGTACCTCCCCTTGTGAATCTTGTTGATTTTCTGTTTTTGTTTGCCTCTGGTTTACTTCCATTTATTCTTCCTCTTCATTTGACAGTGGAACATCCAAAAAATTCCATCCTTTCTTCTTTTGTGGCTTCTTGGTTGTTTTTTTCTTGGATAATGTATAGGTGCTTTGTAACTGCCCAGTTTGGTGGCATTCTCTGCATCTAAATGCGGTGTTTTCGAAATCTAATGTTTGAGACCACTTGAGGTCTTTGTGAATTAGATGTACACTATCTGGCAGACCCTTACTTAGGTCCATCTCCACACAGATACATGCGAAAGTGAATATCCCTATGTCCATTCTCTCTCGATCCAGCTTTTTGAACCTTCCTATAGAATTCCCAATGTTTTCTAGGACCTGATGGTGCCAAAACGGGAGTGACAAGTTGTGTAATCGCACCCATACATGCAATGTTGTAACCACCATAGTATTTGCATCAAAACCATGAAACCATGGGGTTACAAAGAGGCCTGGTCTTCCCCAAAACCATGGTCCTTCAATAGTGGCAAAGTTATAGTCCTCTATATTGTCAAATTGAAACACGAAGAAACCTTTTGCACATAGGTAAATATCACAGTTATGGGTCCAGTTTTGGTGTATCCATGCATGTAACCCTTCAGGTTTTGGCCAGTATCCATTGAAACGACAGATAACAGCTTTTGATTGTAGTGCATCAAACAACCCGACTACCTCTGGTATTTTTACTGCCAGATCTGGGATATTCTTCGTTTTTTCTACAATATATGGTCCTGGTAATGACAGATCTGGATTTGTTTTTTTCCCCTATGTGGGGGCTTTCCTTCAGGATATCCTTGAAGGAGGGCATTCCTTTTCCTGTTGTTGTTGATCTATTAGCTGAAGTTGTTCCTTGAGCACCACCTCTGAGTCTTAGGTTCAGGAATATAGTAGAGTTTTTTTTTTAATCTGGTTTTCATTTAATTTAGATATTTCTTGTAGTGCTCTTCCTGAGAATACCAGGCTTTGCTTTTGAGCTGGGATGCCTGTGATAGACTGGATTTTTTCTTTCAGCTTTGAGACAAACTCTGAGTCCCGCACCCACAGAATGATTTTCTTCCCATCTATGGACTTGAAGATTTGGAAGTGAGGCTATGAAGCATTGCACACACTGCCATAACCACTGGAAGGTAGATATGTGCCTGTACCCCGAGGGTATAGAGCATTAGCGGGGGACGAAACTGGTCTGGGAGACGTTATGCCAAAAGTCCAAAAAAATAGAAATGAGGGCCCTGCCATGCGCCATAGCAGCAACAGAGGAGAAATAATGGGGGTCGTCCCCCAAGCTGCCCTCCCCTCGGCATATCCCCAACTTCAAGAATCCTAAAAAATAATTAGGAGAACTAGAGGATTAAGAGAAATACCACACACAGTGAGTCGTTGACCCAGACAGTGCAAACCAGAAGTAACCACTCCGTCACAAGGGAGGTCAAGTGGTGGGATGGGTCGAGCACCGAGGAAAAAAAATTGGCGGTCGTCATGTTTCTGAGTCGTCCAACCAAGTGCATAGAGAGAGCATCCCCAGGAGGAAGACCAAGCACCCGCAACACTGGTATTACCTTACATCCACCTCCCTCGCTGAAACCTTTAGATGCCTTCAGATCCGCAAATAGCACTCAACGCTCCATAGGTCAAATAAACGCATTAAATAGACTGCCACAGAGTCGGGATGTAGAAAACCCAGGACTGTCGACCTCACGATTGTTGTTCATTACAGCCCTGAAGCCCCGCTTCAATCCCTTCTCGTAGCAGTCCTTAGGATAATGGATCATGTTTTGCATCACACGAAAACAGGGGAGGGGCGTCTCCTTTTCCTCCGCTGCCCCGCCATTGGCCACCAAAGAGTCTCCCTTTTGTACTTGCGAGTGGTGGGAGCCATTAATCCCTGGACAGAGCCAAAAACCCTCGCCCATCCCGACCCAAATTCTGTCGGCAACCACTGCGCCAAAAAACCCTAAACCAAAGGGACTTCCACTGCTTTGCTCCATTTTTTTGTTCAAGCAAAAAAAACCTTGTTTTATAGTTATATATATATATATATATATATATATATATATATATATATATATTATTGAATTTAGTTCAATATAGAAGAAAAATATTTTATTTTATTGTTTTTAATTTTGAACTACATTGTTTTTTTATCATTTTAATATAATTGTCTTATAGGTATAAGGTGGCAGCTTCAAATTTTATTAGTGTTTTAGAAAAGAGTAACTCATTCAATAAATTTTTATAGAATATTAATTATTTATTTGGAAATTTAAACAAAGAAAGCTAGTAGGGAAGAAGAGGTTGCTTGGTTCCAAAGAATCTCATAAAATAGTAGATTACAAATATGTATAACAAAGAATCTTGATTTCTTTGGATTATGATTGTATAATAAATACTTTCCATTTATTTGTATTATGATCAATATAAATCCATCTTAACACTTTATATATTGTAACACACCCCCTTATTTACCTTTATAAGAAAAGGTAATTACCATGCTAACATGATTTTCAATGTACAATTGTGAGAATGAGATTTAAAAAAATTATTATTTTTTTTTGTGTGTATTCATGTTATAACTCTTCTGAGAATAGTTTGTTTGATACATGTTAGATTCAGAATTCTTGATATAAATGCTACTCTCTTCATTTTTTGACATTCATTTTCAAGAGAATATAATAGCACATTTGAACCCTAGACCATTATATATTAAGATTGTCAATCCCGACTTTCAAAAGTTTGAGTTAGTTCCTCCAACTAGTGAGATAAAATGGATTCTAGAAACCATTCTTCCCTTAGAAAAACCAAATCCTTTTCTCTTTTACAACCTAAGATGAATCTTATTGGCACAATTGTTTAGGGTTAGCATGCCTCATTGTTGGAATTGTTTCACACTTTATGCATTTCTCAAATAATAACAATCCATACCTTGGTATACCTTGGTCTATTAGGTATTTCATATTATTCAACATAGTGTTATGTGATACACAACACAAACACAATTATATACTCTTTCTCTTGTTGCCTAGAGGCATAATTGATGCATAAATTTAGATATGTATAGCAAGAGTACTTATTGGGTAGTCATGAGGTGCTCTCTAGTCCAGTATGGTAGAGATGTTA
The DNA here is from genome assembly GCA_034641835.2 of Pinus albicaulis. Lineage (NCBI taxonomy): Eukaryota > Viridiplantae > Streptophyta > Pinopsida > Pinales > Pinaceae > Pinus > Pinus albicaulis. Next base: position 1,215,747,506 of record CM076582.1, read on the forward strand.
TAATCTCTTGTCTTGTCTTATTATGTCCTGTCTTGTTTAACATTTTGACTCAAATTACATAAAAATGGAAATACAAATTAAATAAAATAAACTAATAAGTAAAGTAAAATAGTTAATTTAGCATTGACAATTTTTGTACTCTAGATTTTGAATATATATATATATATATTGTTTAGGCTAAGAGGTGCTCTCTAGCCTAGTATGCTAGAGATGTGTAATGTAACGTAATGTAATGTAAACATTTTGATTTTGACAAATTAAGATGTGTAACTTAATGTAATCTAATGTAATGTAAACATTTTAACTTAGTGAAAATTAAATAAAAATAACAAAATTAAATAACCCTCTAAAAATTAAATAAATAAATAAATAAAATCACCCATGGTATTTAAAATCCGTGGTATTGACCCATGGTATTCATGTGGAATATAACCCATTTAAGGGGAATTAAACTAGCCTAGATCTGTCTTAGTTTGATGTTATATTTAGATACATAATTAATTGTAGAAAATGATGGCATTGAATCCATGTAGCCTATAAAGGTAAAACTTTTTTTATGGATAGGTTGGTGTTGGGAATTTGTATGTATATGTTCACTGGCCCTATGTCTTTTTGTGTGCTTCGTTTGTATCATTGAATGAATGAATACATAATGTTTATATATGAGTAGAAGCCCCTATGTCTTTTTGTATGTTTTTTTTAATCATTGAATGGATGAATATCTAATGTGTATATATGAGTAGAAGCTTTAGAGCCCTGTAGTTCAATTGTAGGAAAGGACCCTTCACTCAACTTAGGGAACCTGAATACATAATGTGTATATATGCGTAGAAGCTTCATAAATCTGCATTTCATTTGTTGGTAAGGACCCTTCACCCAACTTCGGGAACCTTGCCCTAAGAGCATTAATTATGTCATAGATATTAGGGTATAGGGTTATAACCTCAAGGTTCTTATATGGATTCATTATTTTAAGATATGTAGGGTCCTAGGCAGTGGATTGATCTGAAAATGAAACTATTTGTATCTATTTTTCAAAGTATTCATTTCCATTTAATTAAGTGTGCAAAGTGTTTGTCATGTCTTGCAAATTAAACAAAGTGTTTTTGGTAACAGTTTTTGAGTTTATGTGTGAGGGAATGTTAATTAAAATTACTGTTTAACGTCTTGAATCAGAAATACACAACAGAATAACTTTACCATAACAACACAGCAACATGATGAGGCAGTTCACCCCTCCCGGGCTACATCTGTCGGGTCTAGGGCTCCCAATGGGCATGTCCTTGCTCTATTAGGTTGCTCAAATTGGTTTTACAGTGAGAAAGAAGCCTAAACAGGCTGAAAAAACTATGAAAATGAATTCAGAAGATAGAAATAAGCTAAGTATGGCTTTTATTTCACCTCAAACGGTGAAGTGTAGCCCAATGCAGCTCCATTTCCCTCATGGCCCTAATGGCTCTCCAAGCTTCCCTAAAGCAAAAATGGCTAAAAAACACCTCTGTTGGCTCTGCAACCTATCCCAATGGCTCCAAAATGCTCAGAATACCCAATATTGACCAAATTTTCGTCCAAATTGGTCCAATATTGGAGAAATTATGATGAAAACAAACCTCTGCCCAATGTCAAGTGAAACCCCCACTAAATGTGGGTGAACTCCAGCTAACCCAACTAAAACGACCAATCCCACCAGAATTGGGGGAACACGCCAAAACTGGCGGTGACAGTTTGTTGTGATAATAAATATTATTGGGCGCATGTGAACAACCCGCACTGAATGTCGCATAAAATGCTATCCAAAATCGCCAGGGTAATGTTACATAACCTCCACATTTATCATTTGGGTGGTCACATTTATGGTTACTGGTTAGGGCGCTAACCGTTTCAATAACTCTTGTTGGTCGTTTAGGCCCTTGGACACGAGCGCTTGGTCGTATGAATGGGGCTTTGAAGTGGGGGTTGGCCCTAAGGGGCTGGCCCCCTTTACCGCCAACCAAACATTATTTTAATGTTAAATAAAACTTCAAACCATTATGTGTTAAGAACTAAAGTTGTGGTATTATGGTCGGGCGTGGCGCTTGCGGCGGTGAGGTCTGGGGTCCGAACCTGTGGACTCCCAAAAAATTTTAACACACCAAACTTTCCACGGCTTGGGGCCACGTGGCAGCATCCGGGCTTTCCACGTGGCACCCGTTGATTGGCCGAAAATATAAATAGTCAAACCATAAACCAATCTACACTTGCCACTTGTCAATTTTTCATTCGCCCAAATGGAATATTTTGGGGAATATTTTAAGGAATATTCCCAGAATATTCCAAGGAATATTCTTTTTTTTAATATTTTCCAAAGTCAAAGTCAACCTCGGTCAAACTGGATTTTTGAAGGATACTGAAAACTTCAAACCTGCGTAACTTTCACATACGATGTCGGATTTGAGTGTTGTTTGCGGCACCAGAATCGCAGTGATGAGGCCTATCCGGTCGTTCAGTTTGCAACCAATTGTGAGAAGTTCCAATTTGATCATTTTTTTCCTCTTGGACATGATCACCTGATCATGGATCAAGCCAAAGAGCTTTGGTTATATGCATTAACAATAGGTATGAAGAGTTGTCCTTCGTTTGGTTGAGATCAAGCCCAAGAGCTTTGGTTATATGCATTAACAACATGTATGAAGAGTTGTCCTTCCCTTGGTTGAGATCAAGCCCAAAAGCTTTGGTTATATGCATTAACAACATGTATGAAGAGTTGTCCTTCCGTTGGTTGAGAGAAACAAGTGAGCAGTTCAAAACCAAAGTTCAAATTATTGTATTGTTGGGGTTACCTTCAAGGTTATTTAGATACTTTTAATAAAATATATCCTTCAATTTTACAGAGTTGATTCACATCAGGAATACATTAGAAATACTCTTTGCCATCAACAATTGTTTGATCCACTTTTTATTAGGTTATATTGGGTAAAATATAATACTATAATATTACATTTAACCCAATATTTCCCCTCAATTGTTCCACTTCTTATTATAATTTATATTTATATTTGAAGTTTAAAAGTAAACAAACTCAACTATTAAAATTACTAAGGATCCTAGGGGAAATATTGAGTAAAATGAAATATTTAGGCTAGAGGGTGATGAGAAATATTAGGTAAAATGTAATAATATTACATTTTAATTAGTATTACCCCTACCCTTGGCCACTTTTTATTGGGCGGGGGTGGTAATAAATATTAAAATACAATACTGTAATATTATATTTTATCCAAGATTTCCTATCATTGGACCCACTTTTTATTAAAAAAATTATTTATGTTTGAGGTTCATAAGTAAACTCCTATGTAAACATTTTATCCCAATATAGTAGAGATGTTGTAATCTTTAACAAACTTAGTAAAAATAAAATAAAATAAACATAAAATTAATAATTATATTTATTTTATATTATAATTAATTATAATTAAGAATTAAACTAGTCTAGATCCATCTTAACTCTAGATCTACCAAGCACTACGAGGGATTGAATTTCTTGAGAGGAAAACCTCTTTTAAGGTGAAAAGAGATATGATCCCTCGCGATGCTTAGTAGATCCAGAGTTGAGATGGATCTTGGCTAATTTTATTTGTGTTTTGAATACTAAATCAAAGTCACTTAATATAATCTTTTATTCTATGCTTGAAATCTCACACTTGCAAAGAAATCTAATTGGACCTCTCCCTTGCATCTAAAACCAATCCAATCCTTATCACAATATTGTACATCAATATTTATAGATAATTTTATTAGAGGATATACTGAACATTGGCTAATATACTTCACAAATTTTAACAAGAAAGTTACTTGTCATTTTTAGGATAAATCTCACATCATTACAAGAATCTTGATTAAAACAAACATGATTGCATAATTCCTTTTAGTTCCCATTAAGCCCAGGTTTCCTCTTTCATGTGCAAAGAAATAAGTAATTGACTGACCAATTATATTGAGTCTCTGGGTATCCATAAATGTTGAATCCAAAAATCTAGATAGGGAAACCCACTTCACGATGATTAGGTTCACCCTAAAGAGAGGAAGGACATGCAAATGTGACAATGGTTTTTCCTCTAAGTTTCCTTTGATTTTTCTTCAGAAATACCATACATCTACAACAAGACAAATCCAGTGGTAACACAACCCATAGCTTTTTTAGATGGTAGGATAGTTGTTGTTTTGACATCGGTCAACCCAAGTCTATTGAGATTTGATCTTGTTAAAGCCTGCACGAACAACCCATCTCTTTTGTAGTAAATCTTGAGCATAATTTGGAATATTAATAAGGTTTAAAGGAAGCTTTATTAAAAATGATGATCACTCCCCTACGCTCATATTACTTCCACATATCTCTTCACCTACAGTGTAGTCTTGCTTATATCTAACAAAAGATAGGGTGTACATGTGTAGTTGTGGAAAATTATTTTGTACTTACATTCTTCTTTCTTGTGTGTGGGTATTGCCATTTCTATCTAAGTGTGCTCATTCCTTTATGCTAAAATTAAATTGTGCCCAATTTCTTCTCATCAGTTTAATTTTTTAATGGGAAGGAACAAATAGAACAACTTGCAGATTTTAACCATTTCGTCATTTGCAAAAGCAATAATATACCAACAAATAAGCATGAAAAGTCTACATAAGTAAATGATCTACAAGTAATTATGATTGGCAGTGGCCTTTCTTTGAGAAGAATTACTAAATCAACCTTTGGATTGAAGTTATTTAAAATGTCAATCCTAATCTCCACAATGTATGCACCATCGATTTTGGCTTGATTCATTTGATCCAATGTCTCTTCCACTGAATGTGATATTATTGAGAATTTCACATTTAATTCCCCTTAAGAATGAGACAACAAGATACATGAACATGATATTCCTTGCACGAGCATGATTTATCATTTTATATCTATATTTTGGAAAACTACAATCTTCCTAACTTCATCTGTGTACTATTTCTCAAATCTAATGCAAGCTTGGAAATATGTGGCCCTTGTCTTCGAGTGGGAACTATTGAGTAATGAGAGAACACCATCTTAAAGCAACCAAAATGTGTTTTGGATTACATAGGAAATAGGTGGCTCAAGTATACAATGTTGTGTGTTAAGCCTATCAAGGTAATCCTACCTGTAGGTGGCTTTATACCTACATCCTTGTTTTGAGACCCAATTTACCTCTTCATTTTATAAATGGATGCCATGTGGTAGATATCCACGTTTTAGGAATGAAATATATGAAATAGGGACAAGCTCACCTTCTCACCTAACAATTAAAGGCCCCCATGAAACCTTAATCCATAAAAGAGGGATTTATAGCCCATTCCCTTCCCAACATAAATAATTTGTGGAACTAATTCCATGTTTTCTATCTTGTATAATGATATTTACCCACTTATGACTAAAATTCCTATGTTTATATGTAGTTCTAAATGCAACTACTCTACAATAATATTCAGGATTGGTAAAAGGACGTGTGATTTGTTGTAACTTCAACACAAAACCAACTTACAATGAAATAGTAATTAGGGCTCTCAATTGGAGTACCTTTCTCTTATGTACCAAACGAGCATTCAAGAAATGAATTTGCCTCCATCCAACAACAAGGAAAAAAGAGTGACTAATGTTTTGAATGGCCCATTTCTTGGTTTCATTACATGTAATTGGTTTTATAAAAATTGTTTTCTAGATAGGAGGAATGGTTTTGATGTCAATCAACCATTGCATTAAGGTTTAATAGTATCATTGTAATTATTTCTAGGCTTGAAATGTGCAGCCACTTGCCACATCTAAAATGTGTTTCTCCTTTGTCCCCATATTCTTAAGGACATTCATATTTAGTATGATGGTAATATGGCTGGTTGTATACAACCATGAATACAACCCCTCCTTAAAGAGTTATAAGATAAATTTCTTAGGTCTCGATTATATGGGTTCAGTTGATTCATAGAGAAAAGTTAAGAATTATCTTACCTTTAATGTGAAAGTGCTCCAACATAATTTGTATCAAAATTTCACAGGATTATTGCATTAAAGAGCTTCCATCAAATGTACAATCATCAAATGAGGTCAATCCTAAATAATAATCATATCGACCTCCTCCAGGAACCATGAAACACCATCATCAATCTATGCAACATATAATATCAAGGATTCATATCACCCAGACATCATCAAGGCAATCCACCAATGAGTTTAGTCAAGACCACTAAAAACCATCAACAATTCCAATACCATAAGAAGACATGTCTCACACAGTCAATTGGAATACTAAAAATTTCAAGAATGTAACATAAGATAAGAAATGGTGATAAATACTTATCTCAAAACAAAATTGGGAATCTGAGTTTGAGACAACAACTCTCCACCCAACCATATATGAGTTACAATGAGGTCTCTCTTGTACATGTCACCTCCAAGCTAGATTCGAGGGCTTGAGAAGGATGTTCAAGGACAAAACCAATTTTCCATTTGAACTAAGGATTCCAAAGTTCCAATCTACCTCCACCTTTCAGTCATAAAAATGGCTTCAATGAAACGCTATACCAAGGGATCTAGAGGTCTGCTACCTCTACCTTGGAAAGATTCCACTAATACTCCTACTATTCAACCAAAATATTATTTCCTCTGTGTGTTGTATAAAAATGCAGGGTTTTTTTGTTTAAGGATTCCTTTAGACATGCCCCCCCCTGCCTTATCCCTATGTTTTTATTCACACTTACTCCAACTCTGTTACATATGATCCTTGTCTTCTCAATCCCTCTCCAAATTGTGCATAATTTTTGCCATCACGTAGATAAAATTTCTCCCCAGAGCCACAATATCATATACTCAACATTGCTTGTCATCACCATGCGATCACCATTGAGTGCGAAAACTATTTTTCCCTACGGTCTTCATGCTCAAAAATAATTTTAAGGCAGTAAAAATCCACTTTCCTTCTTTTGCACATTTAGGCCCCCCCCACTTTGGGTCGATTCCATATTTAAAGTAATGAAAACCTAAACTATCAATTGATATACTTGGTTGGAGTATATTATTATAAACCCACCAGAAGTCCTCGATGGTCACTTGAAGGTGTGAATAGGATGCCATGAACTACCCTATGAGGCTTCTTATACTTCCCATTGGATTATCAAACCAGAAAGTCCATGAACGCTTGAGTGAATGTTTATTCACATGCTCTATAGGTTGTTTAGTTGTGTCTATTGACTCCACAATTTCAATAACAATTGGCCTCGATCTACTCTAGTTGGAAATTGTCACCATGATTAGACACAAATTGCAAACATTACACTAGCCAATAGTCCTCATGCAAAATACTTTAGCTTATATTTGAATTAGTCCTCTGAAACCAACCTCCTATCGATCCTCAGATAAAAAATTAGTTGTAAACCATTTCTAAACAAGCCACTAGTGATAGTCACGGGCCTTGAATATTGGGAGGTTCACTTCCAGCACTGCACCAATTCAACATTTTCCAGTGGAACTTAGACGTTTATTAAGGGTGAGGATTGTGAAGGACCATCTCAGGAAGATTGTCTTCTTAAAATTACTTTGAAATTTTCTAGGAGGCCTCATTTTCTCCCCTGACGTTATGCACTACCTGTGCCGCCTTCAATTGATCTAAATTATTCTTCTTCTTTTTACCTTAGTGCTATTTAAACTTCCTCAATCCCTTGTATATTTTTTTATGTTTTTCCATGTTTATGTTCCAATAGGCCCCCAATCAATTTTTTTTAAGTCTTCTGCCTGTGCTGTCATTATTCAACTCTACTCCCTAGTGGTTACTTTTCCAGCCTTGTCCAAATCCTTTAGACCAATCAACATTGATCCATATGTCTTATTTTCAGAGGTTTTTTTTTTGGTTAGCCTTGTCATCCCTGGTTTGTTTTTGTGTCTTCTTGCCAAGTATTGCAAGTCAATCACCATAACGTCACTTAATCCCCTGCCTTTTTCCTTCCATATAGAAGCCTTCATGGCTATAATAAATAAACCAAAATATATCCCAAGCAGAAATCCTCCCTAGACCTAGAATTTATGTCCCCACACTCAACCTATGTTTAATTTGTTTTCAATACTTATCATAATTATAATGGTAACCTGGGCTATTACAAATCCCTCCCCCTTAGAGGAACACTTTCCTTGATGTTCAATGACCATGTATAGTATAAAAATAAATTCTTAAAAGACCAACACAACTAATATGGAGTTGTATATACATAACTCTTTTTATATTTTATAATGCATCTTACATGCTCAATGGCTTACCCAACCACTCAATGAACATTTTTGTAACACCCCCTTCTCACATCTACCCAAGTAATCGGCCAACTGGTGTAAACATGCGATGAGAGGCTACTATAACGAGATTCAACCTCCTATGTGACCTTAAGGAAGTGGAAATGAAGGAAAACACAAACGACAAACATTGTACATCAACCACAACACCACCAAGAGATAACCCAACCACTTAGGTCTCATACGCCTGGGTCACACTAAAATTTTGACCCCCTTTGGGTGATCAGGAGTTCATAAATTTTTCTCAAAATTGAAAGTTACAGGATTGGGATGAAACTAGGATGGTTGCGTAGATCTTGTCTTCCTGATTCTAGCGCCGTGAACGGTTCAAAAAATTGATGTCGTATGAGGGAGATATCACATTCTGATCAAATTCCCAAACAACTAAATTTTGCGATAGGGTTGACTGGGATACCCAGTCAGCATGAAGGGTGCATAGTCAACAAAAGGAATATTATGAGGAATATTCCTTTCTTCAGAACCAATCCTAGGCTGACAAGTGACGCATTGTGATTTGTTGGTGAGTTGTACATTATGGTATGAGAGCCAATCAGAGGGTGACACGTGGCCAGCCCTGAGGCTGCCATGTGTCCCTGGGGTGGTGAATTAAAATTTTATGGAGGTCTGCAAGGCTCGACCCCATGACCTTCATTAGAGTAACCACCCGCCACACTGCCCGCGTTGCACATTAAGACTTAACCTCTATGGTGAACTGGATATATTTGAAGCTTAATACAAAGTGGTTTGGGGTTGGGACCGCTGGCGGTCCCAACCCACCAGCGGTCCATGATATATGGTCACACGACAACATTTAAACATAATAAAAAACAGTTAAACTGATGGTTTTAAAACTCTCGTAGTCTCCGCAGCATTTAACACTCCACAACCTTTTCACATTTCCATGGTTAGTTCGCCGACGATTTCGTTAACGCACAGTTTTAACTCCAGTATGGAACCTTATCCTAAGGTCTAAACGTATTTCCGCTCAACTATCGCGGTAATCGCAGAACGGGGGTTAGCATGTGGCCACTCCTAACCACCTATCTTCAATGTTGCGGTTTAGTCTAGCGAAAATATAGCCAACGCTATTTTTTGTGTGGAAACTTCCAAAATAACTCCAATTAAGTGGAGTTCTCCACAATTAGTGGAGCTTTTCTAGGTGTTACTGAGAAAATGAGTTGGAGACTCAATTTTCGCCCATTCTGAGTGAATGAAGAGTCAATATAGACTAATTGGAGCATTCTGGAGCCATTGGTGCAAAGAAAACAACCATTAGAGGCCTGTAACTACATGTATTTGCAAAATTTTGAGCATAATGAAAGATGGACATGCCATTGGGAGCTGGACCAACAGATGTAGCCCAGGAGGTGTGAATTGCTTCATCATGCCTGTTGTGTAAATGTTATGTGGTGACTTATTTCTCTATTTTGCACTATTGTTCAATGTATTTTGTGCTTATTTCATGCTTCTAATTCACTAAAATAATCTAAAATTCATGGTTAAAATCCTCAATCCTTAAGAAAACTCAAGAGACAACTATGCACATGTTTTATAACTGAAAAGACACTTAGCACAATGAAAATAATACATTCCTTTCGGATCAGATTAGTATCAGAGCAGAGTTTATTCTCTGGTGCTTTTTAGTGCAAATAATTGTTTAACTGTTTGCAAGTTTTTAGATGCTTACTAGACGCAAGCTCAAAAGAGGAGAAGGAAAATTGGTGGGAGCGGAATGGTCTCAAGAAGAGCCAAAGCAAAGGAGATAAATATTGCCACAATATCCACCACCTAGTTCACCTCCTAAGGAAGCAGAAGCTACTATAATAATGCCTGATGAGGAAGGAGAAATCCATGAAGAATTTGATCCCAAAGAGGAAGAAAGAGTGTTCAGGAAAGCATTCCTTGACATGACTGAGATGGTTAGAATCCTTTATCAAGAAAGGAGTGAGTAAATGGAAGAAGAAGGATCCAAACTCTTCACAAGGAAGGACATAGATCTTCAGGAGGTCACAATGATGAAGATAATTCAAAGAAGGGCAATGGAGGAAATGGACGCAATGGAGGGCCATCATCCTCACCCTCATCATCATCATCCTCTACTTCATCTTCAATATATCAGCCACACAAGTCAAAAAGCACTAGTAAAATTCCTTTCTTAACACGTGATGTTAAGTTTAAATTTCCAATGTTTAATGGTGAATTCAATTCAGAAAAGCTTGATAATTGGATTAGGAAATTGGAGGTTTATTTGAGAATCCAGAACCTTCAAGATGATGATACCAAAATCTAATTAGCTTCATTGAGAATGGAAGGTGCAACACTTGTTTGGTGGGAAGCCAAGACAAAGGAGGGGATCAAGAAGCATGGTAATATTATTCTATCATGGACTGATTTCATTACTGCAATAAAAAAATATTTTTATCCATTATCTCATATGTGAAAGCCATAATGAACTGGCAAAGCTTTAGGCAATTTAAGGGACAGAATGTGCAAGAATACACCCAATAATTTAGGAGAAGAGCTCTCTTATTAGGGGTATATTTTCAGAGCCAAGATGCTTTGTGCAATTACATAGGAGGCTTACATAGCCACCTAAAACATACTATTCTCATGTTTAACCCCAAAAGTCTAGATGAAGTATGTGTTTAGACCACACATCTAGAAGCTAGAGGGAAAAAAAATTCTGAAGAGGGTAGAAACAAACCTTTTAAGGGTAAAAACAAAGAGAAGACCTCAAAAGGTAAAAGCAAGAAGAATGCATCTGCTAAGAAAGAGGGAGAAAAATTGGTTTGTAAAAATTGTTCAAAAGAAGACCATGATTAAAATTATTTTTGGAAATTACATCCTGAAATGAAACCCAAGAAATACAACAACAAAGGGAAACAGAAAATTGTAGCTACAACTCAATATTATTTAGGAGAGGATTCAAGTGATGAATCTAAGATTACATCCATGGGATTGAAGAACATGAAGGGGAAATAAATCGAAACTAAACCCAGTACTAGTACATCAAACTATCACATGCATGCTCCAAATGAAGAAGAAAGAATTGAATTGTTTCATGTGAGGGTCATATCCAAACATACTAAGATTGGCACATTGTTTGACAATGGGTCACAAGAAAACTTAATCTTTGAAGACTTGGTCAAGAAACTTAACCTTGAGACCATACCACATCCAAAACCATATCCACTTGGTTGGATTTTTAAGGATGCAAATTTACAAGTTTCAAAGAAGTGTATATTGCGGTTTGCAATAACTGCACATTTTGTTGACACAATTGAATTAGATGTGGTTCTGCTTGTCATAACAGGTATTGTGTTGGGGAGTCCTTACTTGTATGAAAAGAAATCGATATTCCATCACCATGAGAACAGATACCATTTATTCAAATATGGCAAGGAGTACATTGTTAGAGCACATCACAAGAAGAAAAATATTGCTATGGTAAACGTTGGATAGGTAAAGAGGCTGGTGAATTCAAGTAAGAATTTTGTTCTTCTAATGATTAAGCCTAAAGATAATGTTAATCATGAATCATATGAGGGATTTGAACCTAAGTTGAAATCATATTTATATGATGTACTTGATGCACATCATGGGATGTTTCAGGAGCCAATAGGATTGCCTCCAAAAATGGAGATTCAACATGAGATTCAGTTGCAGCAAGATTGTCCTCTTCCAAACATCGACATGTATTGCATGTCGATAATGGAGAATGCTGAAATAAAGAGGCAAATCAAGGAGATGTTGGACAAATGAATAAGGCCAAGCACTTTGCCATGCAGTTCACCCATAGTTTTGATTCCAAATAAATATGAAACTTGGCGCATGTGTGTAGACTTTAGAGATTTGAATAAGATAACGGTAAAGAATCGATACCCACTCCCAAGGATATATGATTTGCTTGATCAGTTGAAAGAACCAAATTTTTTCACTAAGTTAGATTTATGAAGTGGATATCATCAAGTAAGAATTGCAGAAAGTGACATATGGAAAACTGCATTCAAAACCAAACAAGGACTCTTTGAGTGGTTAGTTATGCAATTTGGTTTGTGTAATGCACTGGAAAATTTCATGCGTGTTATGGATAGTATTTTGTGTCCATTCCTTGATGAATTTGTGATTTTTTTTAGATGACATATTTATTTTCAACAAAAAAAGAGAATAACATGTCTTGCATGTGAATAGAGTGCTTGATGTTTTGAAGAAAGCGAAATTGTTTCTTAAGATGTCTAAGTGTGAGTTTGGAAAGACTTCTTTGGTTTATTTGGGACACATTGTAGGAGGAGGAGAGTTGAGAATTGATCCTTCTAAAGTGGAAGCCATTGTGAAATGGCCCACGCCTAGAACAGTAACCGAGATAAGAAGTTTCTTAGATGCAACTTGGTATTGGAGAAATTTTATTGCTAACTTTTCTTCCATCACAACTCCTATGCATGCAGTGATAAGTGTGAAGAAAGACTTCCAATGGGGAGGCAAATAAAAACAAGCTTTCAAAGCTTTAAAAGAAAAGAACAGTTCAATTCCAGTCCCTGCATTACCAAATTTGAGACAACCATTCGAGATTCAAATTGATGCTAGCGATTATGCCATGGACGCAGTTCTTTTGTAGCATGGTAAGCCTATCGATTTTCATTCTGAAACATTAAATGGTTCTATAACTAATTATCATAGATATGAAAAATAAATATATGTGTTGGTAAAAATCATCAAGAAGTGGAAACACTACTTGACGGGTAAAGAGATGATTGTGCATACCGATCACCAACCATTACAGTACTTGCAGTCGCAAACAAAATTGCAGTAATCAAGACATTTTAGGTGGATGGGATTCCTTCAACAGTTTCACTTGGTTATAAGGTACACGAAAGGTATTTTCAATAAAGTTGCTGATATGATTTCAAGACCAATCATTAGTGCATCTACTTTAGTAAAAAATGATCCTATTGTACATGAGAGTTACATAGAACAATATGCATAGGATGTTAGTTTTCAAGATGTGTATGCTAGTTTGAGTGAAGGGAATCAAGTTGAAGAAAAATATTATCACATGAATAACAATTTTCTTATCATTTGGGCAAGTTGTGTATACCACAAGGAGAGAGGCTAAGTGTCACGAGAGAAGCTCGTTCATCTCTTATTGCTGGACACTTTGGCGTAGGAAAAACAGTGGCACATCTACAGAGGTATTGCTATTGGCCTCACATGATAGATAGTGTGTCACGTTTTATAAGAGGTTGTTCTATCTGTGCAACAAGAAATCCTAGTAAGAGGAAGCTTGGGTTGTACACGCCTCTACTAGTACCATCAAGGCCATGGGAGAGTGTCTCCATGGAATTTGTTGGAGGTTTACCTATGTCAAGAAAACAACATGATTATCTTTATGTAGTTGTGGATAGATTCAGTAAAATGTGTATGTTGGGGTTCCTATGTTTTGGCAGATTTGGCAATACCAAAAGATAAGACAACATCAAACCACTTTGGGACCTCGAGATCTATCCCTCTTGGGTCCAGAGATGGATCTCTCTAATAAAACAAAGAATGATATATCTTTGAAGCTCAAAATGAGGTATTAGGCTAGCTGTGAAGCACAAAAGGGGGGTTTAAAATGATTTGGTTGGTTGGTTGCTGGGTTGGTCATGAGATCATAGACTGAGAAAGTAATGAGAGGAAAGGAACAAAGTAGCAGGATGTTTCAGCAAAGAGAATAGGTCAAGAGGGTGCCATCCATTGGGCTATGGAGTTATGAAAGGGAATTACTTACAATAACTATCCAAGGCTTTCAAAGGGCAAGTCATCTAATACTAAAGGACCTTTTAGATTAGATAATGGGATGGAACATTAAGGCTTGAAAGTGAAAGAAGGACAGCAACCCAGTTTCTATAGATCAGTTCAGAGGTCATTTAACTCCAGTCCTGCTTGGACATACTCATAGGCAACTTTCAAAGGAAGGACAAAGGGGCAGATTATAGATCGGACCAAAGGTCATTTAACTCCAGGTCAGCTTTAGCATGCTCCAGGGAAAACAGAGATAAGATTAACAAAGAGATCTTAGAAAGGCCAGTTGGTCGCACAAGGATCCTAGTGGACAGGGCTAACTCTAATCCCCAGTGTTCCCAAATCTTCCAGCTTAAACCCAAAAAGAATAACTAAATACAGATTCCAATTAACTCATACATCAGCTAGCAGCATAAGGAACTACTACACAGGTTCAATTAATTGAGAGCAGCCCTTAGATAACACATTTAGCAGAGAAACATTAAAGGAAAGGAGAGCATAGACATAGGGTACCTATCAAGGGTAAATCCTATGCCATATTTCTGATGCAAGCCAGAAGAAAATGAAACAGTATGAAAATGTAATAAACAGAGTTAGGAAAACGTCACCAATAGTAATAGAGCAGGATCCTGTGAAATGTGCTTTGATTAATTGATGCAAAACTAGTCACATACACTGAGCTCAATGGCTGTTACAGTCTAAAATTCTCCTCCCAGCCTAATACATAACAACTACTCTGCTAATCCCTCCCAAGGTTATTCTAACATTCAGAATGAATACCTCTAACAGCAACGGCGGCAGCCGAACAACCCTCTTTACAATATGTTCTCTGGGATTTCATATAGGAGAATAGAATAACAATGGTAGGTGAATATTAAATGAATCTCATTAAGATAGAGTGGAGAAAGAGCTCATGCCCACTCTGCTTAATGGAAATATGCATCTCTGTGTGTACTCTGTATTATGGTCTGAGAGAGTCTATCAGGCCAAGATTGACCTCTGATACTTCTTTGGAGTCCTTTCTGGCTGTAAGGCCCTCTGCGCTGCCTTCTGGAATTGGTGAATTGGGTGGAAGGGTCTGCAGGCCGCTCCATACCTCCATAACTATTGTCTGACAGTCTTAAATAAGCTTCTACCAGTGTAATTAACCGTTTCAGGGCTCGAGGAGGTATGAGGAATGTTGTAGATAAATTTCCTTCCTGGAGGAATGCGTTCTGTTGATATTAAAACGCGGATATGACCCTTTGCGTGATTAAGTCTTCAAATTGCGCCTTGATTCTTTGAACACGGGATTATAATTGTTAATCTTCAACCACGAGCATAAATCCCTTCGAGATTCATCTCTGCTGCTTCACTTGGCGGCTGAAATGGCCTTTTTGTGACCCCACCTCTGAGTTCGCAGACCTCAAACTTTCAGACTTTCCATTTTCCGTTTGGAGAAAACTGACTTTTTTATTAAACATTGCTTTTGAACGAAATTTCCTTTAGTGAAGGTAAGAAAAGTGAATAGGAAAGAAGGGAGAGGAGGTGGGGCCCATATAAATCGCAATCGGGATCGAGCGGAAGCAGAGAGATAACAGTGAAATCGCAATCGGAATCGGGGAGCGGGGCAATCGCAATTGGAGATCGGGAGCGGGCATAATCGCAACGCATATTTCAACAGTTGTGACACGATTGATCAGGGGATCGCAATCGGAGGGGACACAAAGGGGCGGCACCGTTAATCTTCCGATTGCAATTGGGCAGAGAAAGCGATGGTCGTTGGATCAGCGAGAAGATGGACGGCTTGGATGAGATCGGAAAGATGAAATCGGAAGGAGCGGAAGGGGGGTAATCGCAATCGCAATCGGGAGAATGTGCGATGCAATCAATCAGAGGGGAAAGCGATCGGAGGGGGATGCGATCGGGGAATGGTTTATAAATCGCATATTTTTGTTTGGAAATGATTTACAATGTGATTTTACAATCGGAAGGGGGGAAAGGGGTATGAAACTTTGATAAAACAAGGTTTAAAGGGAAATAAGGGGAGATAGGGGGTATAAGGGCTTTTACTTCACTTAGGCATATAATTCAATCCATAAGTTAGTTTTGAGAGTGTAATATACCGTTGGAAAGATATTTTCGGGAAATTTCTGATGGGTCTGTTTGGAAGATGCTCTAGTGCTGAACACGTTGTAGAAAACTTCTCTGAAGGTAGGGACATCACTTTGTGGAGATAACAGCTTTTGAATAGTGACTGAAGGCAATGAATAGATTGACACTAACAAAAGGCACAAGGAGGCTTCAAGGATGATGTGTTTTCGGAGGAAATGCATTCCTTGAAGGCTCGGAAACATTTTAGCCCCCTTTTTGCTTGTCAAAAATTTATAGGGGGGCTAACAGTGGCTCCACATGGGGATGGATTCTTCTTGAAGGAGTCAAGAATTCAGAAAGTAAATCTTTGGTGTAGGCCAGATGCCTGCTGCTTAAGCCACATTTATTCTTTGATTTTTAGCTGCCACAAATATGATAGATCAGCAAAACATTCTCAACAATCTACCTACCCATCCTACAATCCTATCATTTTTTCTTCTAGGGTGCATTTGAACTATCAGACCCTTTACATCATTTATTTTTATAATAGAAAATAAACCTACTCTAAATATACCCTTATTGCTCCATGAGACCAGATTAGACTGTTGGCCTCATAGCTTCTCTACCTAATCTAATACCTTCTTAGATTAAGTTGTCCAGCCGATTTCTTCTCTACATTCTAAGACAGAAATTGAAAAACAGTCAAGCCAGGGTTAGACTGTCTGGCTTGCTGGACTTTTTAGAAATTAAAACAACTAACTACATGCTCACGGGCTGAGCTTTATTTCATACTTCCTACCTACCCTACTCTAACTGAAATATTTACAGTCTAGCTTACAAACATTGTCTTCCAATGTAGCCAGTCCATCAAGTGATCCCATGGCTGGTCCTTTTTGCTCAACTCCTTGAGCATGCTGGATAGGCAGGGAAACTCCCACTCTTTTTGTTCCACAACAGCAACTACAAATTTTTTTCTTGTTGTCCGCAACATGTTGCTCAACAAGACCGTTGATCCTTCTTCAAATTTTTACAGGCAATGAGCATAAGGGTCAAGAAAAGATACCTGGCTATGAATATCTGGCAGGCAGGCTTCAACCAACATTTCTTCTTCTTCCACTGGATGGAGAAGAAGACTCTCTTGGAGTAGAGTGTCTTCTTCATCTTCTGAATTGGAGGAATCATCATATATTGCAGCTAAGTCTTCTTGGAGCTCTGATATATTCTGCTCTGATGTGCTGAGCTCTGTGAAAAAATCCATGTATTCTTGAACAGGGGTTTGTTCCTTTGCTTCCTCTTTCTCAAGAGAGGGCTCGTTATTTTCATCTTGCTCAAGAACTTCTTCTTTGCTTTCCTCCTCATCTTCTGAAAGGAAAGGCTGCTGGTTGCCAGTCTCACTGATGATCTGTGGTAAAGCAGAATGAAGATTCAAAGAATCTTCATCTGCTATTATACTGTCGTAGCTCTCTCCATCAGTATCATAGATAGGTTGACTGGTTTCATTACTTCTCTGAAATCGCTGGATCTGATCTTCCTCCCATTAATCTAAGGATGATGGTCCCGCAAGATCAGCTTCCCTTTGGAAACAATCATTATCAAACAGATCATAAATAGAAAAATCATAACTGTAAGTAATGTCACCCATTACACCTTCTGGATTTTCAGCATGTCTCTCTTCGTCTTGATCCATAGAGGAGTCTTCTGGATCTGTATCATCAAACTCAGGAGATGACTGAGAAGGAGCATGTGTTCCATAAAATATTTCTAAGGTGGACCGTTGGTTTATTATCTGATCAATCTCCTCTTCTGTCAAAAGAGAGGTTTCCTCCCCTCATGGACAAAGGAACATCAGTCTTCTTTCTCTTGTGTTAGCTGATTTGGAGGCAGAATGTTTTCTTGAGCCTCTTCTTCTCCATTAGATTCTGCCTCCTCTATGTGGTCCCTTTTTGCCTCAAGGCAGCGTTCCCCATTAGCTTTTGCTATTAGGCCCTCATACTCTCTTGTCAGTGTAACCCAAGACGTAGGTAAGAAATCAGGCGGTTCTTGATCACCTTCCTCTTCGTCTTCTATAGACTCCTGAGCATCATACATGTATTGCTCATCTTCTCGGTCTTGATTCTGTTCTTGTTCTGGAAGAGGCATGAGCTGTTCTAAATAATCATCATTTACATTCAGATTAGCCATGTACATTTCCAGCACTCTACCAAACGTTTCTGTTAATTCATTTAATTGATCATACAAAGCATCATACTTTGTATCTTTGTCCATGTTTGGATCTATATTTAGGCAAAGAAGGCTACTACTTCTTCTCAACCACCTCAGAGTTCTCCACCAGTGGAGTCATCAGGTATTTGGAATAGGGAGTGTGGAGTCGCCAGGTGGATGAATATGAATGTTTGAAGTAGTATGTTGTCCACCATCAACAATAGAATGCCAATCTAATCAGATATCTTGGGTCTTTGAGTGCCTAAGAATTTTTAAGGTGAAATTCACTCAATCCCCAGTGGAGTCACCATTATGTTGGGGTTCCTATGTTTTGGAAGATTTGGCAATAACAAAAGATAAGACAACATCAAACCACTTTGGGACCTTAGGATCTAGCCCTCTTGGGTCCAGAGAGGGATCTCTCTAATAAAACAAAGAATGATATATCTTTGAAGCTCAAAATGAGGTATTAGGCTAGCTGTGAAGCACAAAAGGGGGGTTTAAAATGATTTGATTGGTTGGTTGTTGGGTTGGTCATGAGATCATAGACTGAGAAAGTAATGAGAGGAAAGGAACAAAGCAGCAGGATGTTTCATCAAAGAGAATAGGTCAAGAGGGTGCCATCCATTGGGCTATGGAGTCATGAAAGGGAATTAATTGCAACAACTAGCCAAGGCTTTCAGAGGGCAAGTCATCTAATACTAAAGAACCTTTTAGATTAGATAATGGGATGGAACATTAAGGCTTGAAAGTGAAAGAAGGAAAACAACCCAATTTCTGTCTATAGATTAGGTTAGAGGTCATTTAACTCCAAACCTGCTTGGACATACTCATAGGCAACTTTCAAAGGAGGGACAAAGGGGCAGCTTATAGATCGGACCAGAGGTCATTTAACTCCAGGTTAGCTTTAGCATGCTCCAGGGAAAACAGAGATAAGATTAACAAAGAGATCTTAGAAAGGCCAGCTGGTCGCACAAGGATCCTAGTGGACAGGGCTAACTCTAATCCCCAGTGTTCCCAAATCTTCCAGCTTAAACCCAACAAGAATGACTAAAGGCAGATTCCAATTAACTCATACATCAGCTAGCAGCATAAGGAACTACTACACAGGTTCAATTAATTGAGAGCAGCCCTTAGATAACACATTTAGCAGAGAAACATTAAAGGAAAGGAGAGCAGAGACATAGGGTACCTATCAAGGGTAAATCCTATGCCATATTTCTGATGCAAGATAGCAGAAAATGAAACAGTATGAAAATGTAATAAATAGAGTTAGGAAAACATCACCAATAGTAATAGACTAGGATCCTGTGAAATGTGCTTTTATTAATTGATGCAAAACCAGTCAAATAGACTGAGCTCAATGGCTGTTACAGTCTAAACTTCTCCTCCCAGCCTACTACATAACAAATACTCTGCTAATCCCTCCCAAGGCTGTTCTAACAGTCAGAATGAATACCTCTAACAGCAACGGCAGCAGCCGAACAACCATCTTTACAATATGTTCTCTGGGATTTCATATAGGAGAATAGAATAACAATGGTAGGTGAATATTAAATGAATCTCATTAAGACAGAGTGGAGAAAGAGCTCATGCCCACTCTGCTTAATGGCAATCTACATCGCTGTGTGTACTCTGTAGTATGGTCTGAGAGAGTCTGTCAGGCCAAGATTGACCTTTGATATTTCTTTGGAGTCTTTTCTGGCTGTAAGGCCCTCTGCGCTGCCTTCTGGAATTGGTGAACTGGGTGGAAGGGTCTGCAGGCCACTCCATACCTCCATAACTGTTGTCTGATAGTCTTAAATAAGCTTCTGCCAGTGTAATTAACCATTTCAGGGCTTGAGGAGGTATGAGGAATGCTGTAGATAAATGTCCTTCCTGGAGGAATGCATTCTGCTGATATTAAAATGCGGATATGACCCTTTGCGTGCTTAAGTCTTCAAATTGCGCCTTGATTCTTTGAACACGGGATTATAATTGTTAATCTTCAACTATGGGCATAAATCCCTTCGAGATCCATCTCTGCTACTTCACTTGGCGGCTGAAATGGCCTCTCTGTGACCCCGCCTCTGAATTCGCAAACCTCAGACTTTTAGACTTTCCATTTGCCGTTTGGAGAAAGCTGACTTTTTTATTAAACATTGCTTTTGAACGAAATTGCCTTTAGTGAAGGGAAGAACAGTGAATAGGAAAGAAGGGAGAGGAGGCGGGACCCATATAAATCGCAATCGGGATTGGGCGGAAGCGGAGAGATAACAGTGAAATCACAATCGGAATCGGGGAGTGGGGCAATCGCAATCGGAGATCGAGAGCGGGCGTAATCGCAACGCATATTTCAACAGTTGCGATGTGATTGATCCGGGGATCTCAATCGGAGGGGACACAAAGGGGCGGCACCGTTAATCTCTCGATTGCGATTGGGCGGAGAAAGCAATGGTCGTTGGATCAGCAGGAAGATGGACGGCTTGGATGAGATCGGAAAGACGAAATCGGAAGGAGCGGAAGGGGGGTAATCGCAATCGCAATCAGAGGGGGAAGCGATCGGAGGGGGATGCGATCGGGGAATGGTTTATAAATCGCATATTTTTGTTTGGAAATGATTTACAATGTGATTTTACAATCGGAAGTGGGGAAAGGGGTATGAAACTTTGATAAAAACAAAGTTTAAAGGGAAAGAAGGGGAGATTAGGGGTATAAGGGCTTTTACTTCACTTAGGCATAGAATTCAATCCAGAAGTCAGTTTTGAGAGTGTAATATACTGTTGGAAAGCTCTTTACAGACACTTTCTGATGGGTCTGTTTGGAAGATGCTCTGGTGCTAAACACGCTGCAAAAACCTTTTCTGAAGGCAGGGACATCACTTTGTGGAGATAACATCTTCTGAATAGTGACTGAAGGCAATGACTAGACTGACACTAACAAAAGGCACAAGGAGGCTTCAAGGATGATGTGTTTTCGAAGGAAATGCATTCGTTGAAGGATCAGAAACATTTTAGCCCCCTTTTTGCTTGTCAAAATTTATAGGGGCGCTAACATTGTATACTTATGCCATGTAAGAAAACAATTATTGTTGAACAAACTGCTGAAATTTATTTTCAACATGTATGGGTTCATTATGGATTTCCAACTTCTGTTGTTAGTGACAGGGATTCCAGGTTCATTGGGAAATTTTGGTCCAATCTATGGAGTTTGATGGACATAAAGTTGAAAAAGAGTACTACTTTTCATCCGCAAACTGATGGACAAACCGAGGTGGTGAACAGAATCGTTGTGCATATATTGAGAGGATATTGCAACAAACATCCTAAGTTGTGGGATGAGAAACTACATTACATTCAGCACACTTACAACTGGGCAAAGCACTCTTCAACTCAAACATCACCTTTTGAAGTATTCTTTGGGTATTTTCCAAAATCGCCATTAGACTTCATCTTTGGAAAGGATGTTGCAATAGATGGCCATAGTGACATTGACAAGGCTCGAAATTTCATTGAGAAAATTTAGATTATACTTCAACAAGTTCAAGAACAACTTGAGAAAAGTCAAAGCAAATACAAGGAGAGGCATGACAAACATAGAGTTGATCACAAGTTTTAAGAGGGAGATGAGGTATGGTTGCACATTAGAAAAGAAAGGATGCAAGGGGAAGGTAAAAAGCTCAAAACCATTCACTATGGTCCATTCAAGCTCATAAAGCAAGTTGGTAACAATGCATTTCAGCTTGACTTGGCTTCATATATACAAATCTATTCAGTTGTTAATGTTGAAAACTTATGTTTGTATGAGCCACCTTTTATCGATGATCAAGGAAGTGATGTTCAGTTGCCATATATTGAAGATTTCTTGCCAGAATTTCTGGATGAGCTCAAGGAAGATATAATTCTTGACAGGAGGACAAGAGCATCCAAGAGGGGAAGTGATGACTACCTTCAAGTTGGGCTCACGGGCACTAAACCAAGCAAGGAGAAGTGGATGGAGTTTGGAAAGGTGAGGGTGTTGTACCCTCATCTACTGAATAGGTAATCAAGTCTTTTGGGGCCCAAAAGCTTCCCAATGGGGAGGAATGATCAAGAGTTCATATTTTTTTCTCAAAATTGAAAGCTATAATATTGGGATGAAACTAGGATGGTTTCGTAGATCTCGTCTTCCTGATTCCGGCACCGTGAACGGTTTGAAAAACCGATGTCGTATGAGGGAGATATCGCGTTCTGATCGAATTCCCAAACAACTAAATTTTGCGACAGGGTTGACCAGGATGCCTAGTTAGCATGGACGGTGCACAGTCAACAAAAGGAATATTCCTTTCCTCAGAACCAATCCTAGGCTAACAAGTGGTGCATTGTGATTTTTTGGTGGGTTGTACGTTATGGTATGAGAGCCAATTGGAGGGTGACACGTGGCCAACCCTGAGGCCGCCACATGTCCCCGGGGTGGTGAATTAAAATTTTATGGAGGTCTGCAGGGCTCGACCACACAACCTCTGGTAGAGAAACCACCTGCCACACCACCCATGCTGCACATTAATACTTAACCTCTATGGTACACCAGATATATTTGAAGTTTAATACAAAGTGGTTTGGGGGTTGAGACTGCCGACAGTCCCAACTTGCCAGCGGTCCATGATATATGGTCACACGACAATGTTTAAATGCAATCACAAACAGTTAAACCAACAGTTTTAAAACTCCCGCGGTCTCCGCAACATTTAAAACTCCACAACATTGTCACATTTCCACAATTAGTTCACCGACGGTTTCATTAATGCGCAGTTTTAACTCTAGTATTGAACCTTATCCCGAGGTCTAAGCGAAGTTCCGCTCAACCGTCACGGTAACCGCAGAACAGGGGTTGGAATGTGGCCACCTCTAATCGCCTGTTGCGGTTTAGCCTAGCGGAAATATAGCCAACGTTAATTTTTGTGTGGAAATTGCCAAAATAACTCCAGTTAAGTGGAATTCTCCACAATTAGTGGAGATTTTCTAGGTGCTACTGGGAAAATGAGTTGAAGACTCAATTTTTGCCCATTCTAAGTGAATGAAGAGTCAAAATAGACTAATTGGAGCATTCTAGAGCCATTGGTGCAGAAAAAAAAACTATTAGAGGCCTGTAACTACATGTTTTTGAAAATTTTGGAGCATAATGAATGATTGACATGCCATTGGGAGTTGGACCAACAGATGTAGCCCAGGAGGGGTGAACTGCTTCATCATGCCTACTGTGTAAATGTTATGTGGTGACTTATTTCCCTATTTTTCACTGATGTTCAATGTATTTTGTGCTTATTTCATGCTTCTAATTCACAAAAATCATCTACAAATCATGGTTAAAATCCTCAATCCTTAAGCAAACTCAAGAGACAAGTATGCACATGTTTTATAACTGAAAAGACACTTAGCACAACAAAAATAATATAGCCCTTTCGAATCACTGAGCCATATCATGAGGCATAACATTGCATTTTAGGGGCTAGAAGGCTATAGCCATAAGCACAAAACTGCATGCCCATGGCCAGGGCCCCAAAAAACTCAGTTCTGTGCCTAAATATCTGGGATTTGAGCCATCTTTTCAGGCCTAGAGCCCAGGTCACTTCCCAGAACTTCATGAAAAATTAAGGGATGATAAATAACAATAAGACAATATACGAAATTAATCACATCAACAAGAACTTGCATGGACCCCTCCTAGCCATGACAGGCATTTTTTTAAACATGTCACAAACATTGAATCTATATGTGTAAACAACATATTTAAGCATAGGGGTCTCATACTTATCTGATAATTGCTAAGAAGCATTGATCCCCTACATCATAAGCTGCATTACAATCTATTGTACAATAGATACATTGTGAATTCATTTACAAGTAAAAACATGGGGAAATACATACATCATCACTGTAAAAATACATGCTCATAACCAACATAATAACAACAAAAATACATTGTAAACAATAACAATAAAATCCATACATAAAATAGTACATTTGCATACCAAATACCAAAGGAATGAGATCTTCATTACGGAATGTAAAACCAACTGGAGACGAGACTTCCACGTTCCATCCGACCATAGATTAGTTTAGCCAAGTCTCTCTTCTGCCAATTAAGCCCGTTCCATATTCCAAGCATGAATGTGGGATCTCATCAAACACATCAATCACAATCAATCTAGGGCTTCCAGAGGCCAAACCACCTCAAACCTCAATTATTTATTCCACCTCACAGTCATACATCACAACCATCACTGATTGGTATCTACCCAAGTTTCTCCAGGGCTCTAGAGTGTTTGTTCCAACCAAGGCTTCAGGACTAGTAACTCAACCCCAATTTTTTCTGAGATCCAGAGCATCTTTCCAACCAAGGATCCAATACTATTAACTCAACCCACCAAGGGCTCTAGAGTGTTTGTCTAACCAAGGTTCTAGGACTAGTAACTCAACCCAACAGTTGTCCGTCGGGCTCCAGAGCGTTTTTCCAAACAAGGTTCTAGGAACTAATAACTCAACCTAATAGCTAAAATAATCATGAGAACCAAGAAGAAACAATTAATGGAATAAACACACAACACCAGGTCTATCTAGGAAATGGCAAGGCCAGGAAAATCCACATGCATACACCATGCATGCCAAAACTAGTGAGGAAAACATACATGCAACTTGGTACCTGCAATCAAATCCAATTGTAGTTGTTGATCCCGATGTCTAATTGCACTTTCCTGCTCTTCCTTTGCCTTCTAATCACCAAGTATCCACACTCTCTAAGAGTGCTCCAAGAAAAATATAAGTATCCAAGAGTATGAGAGAGAGAGAATAATGAGAGAGCTCCACAAATGCATTGAAAAAAGGTACAAACTGATCCTCAGAAGCCTTTTTTTAGATGAGGCCTCTATTTTTTAAATTTTACATTAATTTTCCTTCATTTTCCTCCTTACATGCAACATGTGACCTTTTACCTCCATTTTCTCCTAATTTCCATTATTTTCATAAATAAATGTGCCAAAAATACTTTTTGCCTCTTTCATGCCTTAGCCATAGCCTTTTCCAATTTCCTTAGCCATAATAAACCATGTGAAAACCCACACTAAGATTTTTTGCCCAACATTGAGCTTAGAATACATGTCGCATCAACTGTGGTTATTATTTTAAATTATTACATGGAATTTTCACTAGGGCTGTTACAAAACCTTCCCCCTTGGGGAACACCGTCCTCAATGTTCAATCACACATATAACTTTGCAACGTTGTTGAAAAGAAAGCATACTTCCCATGGAGCTTTATAACATAGCTGATGCAGTAATTACAATGATCGCCCCTATGAAAATAAAACCAACATGACAACTATAATGACATGGCACCCATACTGCTTATTTGAGATTTATAACATAGCTCATGGAGGTATTTAAATACATATAAATACTTACATATACCCGAACATCACATCAAAACATATATCAAAACATCACCAAAACATATACCAAACATATACAAACATCACAAAAAAACTTCTTTCCTGAACTGGAAAACAAGGAAGGATACATAACTCACATTTGATCCGCCATCTCCCATGTAGCTTCATCGGGACCAAAGTGCTTCCATTGCACTTTAAGTTTCTCGATTTCTCAATTGCAGAGCATGAGCGTCTTTTTCTAGAAAATGCACTATGGTTTCGGCTGGACTCTCCTTTTGGATCCACCTGTAATACATACCAGTAAATCACATGATCAACATATTTAACATATTTCCTAAGCAATGATATATGAAAAACATCATGGAATTTCACTGTGGAAGGTAGTGCAAGTCGATAAGCCACTGGTCCAATCCTCTCAATGATCCTGAAGGGTCTATAAAACCTTGGTACCAGCTTGGCACATGATCCAATCCGCAAGGAGATCTTCTTGGGTTTAATGTGGAAGTACACCTATTCCCCAACCTGAAACTCCTTAAACAACATGTTCCTTCCTGCATAAATCTTCTGCATATACTGTGATGCTTTCAATTTCTTCTTAATCACCTGCATTTCCTGTTCCAATTTTTCCAACATATCTAGTCCAATCAGTACCCTGTTAACCGGATCACTCCAACTGATAAGAGTGTTGCATCTCCACCCATACAAGTTTTAAAATGGACTCATCCTCAGTGAATCCTTTTATCCATTGCTGTATGCAAACTCTACTAGTGGAAGATACTCTTCCCATCTGTGCTGCTGATGCATCACATAAATACTAAACATATCCTCCAATATCTTTTTGACCCTCTTAGTCTTCCCATATATATGTGGATGATAAGTTGTGCTAAAGGCCAACTCGGTGCCCAAAATTGCAAAAATTTCCTTCCAAAACTCGGAAGTGAACTTTTCATCCCTGTCGGACACAATATTCCTCAGAACACCATGAAACCTCACTATGTCTCTGATAAACACCTCTGCTACATCACTAGCTGAGTATGTAGTCTGCACTAGAATTAAATGTGTAACCTTTGTTAACCTGTCCACCACAACCTTGATGGAACCATGATATCTAGCTGTCCTAGAAAAACCTATGATGAAATCCATGGAAATGACCTCCTACTTCCACTCTGGAATCACAATCGGATGTAGCAATCCACCTAGATTCTTACACTCTACCTTAACCATATGACAATCCAAACATCTTGCTACAAACTCTGCCACATCCTTCTTTAGATTCAACCAATAATAGAATATCTTCACCGCAGTAAAAGTCTTTTGGTAGCTTGGGTGACCCGAATATGGTTTCACATGAAAATCCCTCTAGATCGCCTTCTTTAGCTCACTGTTGTCTGACACGTATATCCTGTCTCAAAATATAACAAATCCATCTGTTGTGATATGGTAGTCCAAATCATGTACACTTGCACCTATATTGGTACCTGTACTATAACCTTTACACGTACCTGTACTATCACCTGTACCTGTACCAACACTTGTACCTATACCAACACTTGTACATGTAACAACACTTGTATTTGTACCTATGCCAACACCTGTACCTATACTCTACTGCAACTTGTGCACAATCTCCATATACCTGTGATCCAGTTGACCTGCCTGCAAGATCCTATCATGTAAATCTGTCCCATATGAGCTCATAGTTGTTATGTGATTTACCTGTACCTGCCTAATAAGAGCGTCCGGGACCCAGTTCCCCTTTCCTTTGATGTAAGTGATCTCAAAGTCAAACTCACTGATCGTGGCCAACCATCTAGCTTGCCTAGCATTTAGAGTCTGCTAGTCAAACAAGTACCTCAACCCGATGTGATCACTCATCAGTACAAACCTCTTGCCAAGAATATAGTGCCTCCACATATTTAGTGCATGTATGATTGTTGCTAGCTCAAGATCATGTGTCGGGTAGTTCTGCTCGTGTTAATTTAGTTTTCATGACTCATAACATACCACCTCTCCATCCTGCATAATGAATCCACCAAGTGCTCCCTTGAAATCATCTGTACATACTACAAACTACTTGTCCATATCTACAATATTTAACACTGGAGTATGTGTCAACAACTGCTAAAGTTGCTAAAAACTGGCCTCACACTCTTATGTCCACTTAAATTTCTTACCTTTGCTCTGCAATGATGTAATAGGATAAGCAACATGTGAGAAGTTCATGATGAACCTCCTGCAATAATCTACTAATCCTATGAATGATCTCACCTCATATACATTCTTAGGAGCTACCCATTCCATGATGGCTCTTATCTTTTCTAGATCTACTTTAATGCTCTCCTTGGAGACAAAATGTCCCAAGTAGTACCTTAGTATGGAAGAAACTCCATTTTTTGAGCTTAGCATACAATTGATGCTCTCTCAAGAACCTCAATACTGCTGCCAAATTCTCAACATGATCTTCCTCATTTTTAGAATACACCAATATGTCATCAACAAACAAAATCACAAACTTGTCCAAATAAGGACACAACACAATGTTCATCAAACATATAAATGTAGTTGTGGCATTATTCAAACCGAATGGAACTACAACAAGCTCATAATTCCCATACTTGGTCCTTAATGCGGTCTTGTAGATGTCATGCTCTTTGATGCGTACCTGATGATAGCCCGATCTCAAGTCGATCTTAGAGAACACTGCTGCTCGCTTCATCTAATTGAAAAAATCATCAATCCTCGGTAATGGGTACCTATTCTTAATGGTCACTTTGTTTAGGTTCTTGTAGTCAATGCACAATCCGAGAATGCCATATTTCTTCTTCATGAAAAACACTAGTGCGCCCCATGGCGATACACTTGGCCTAATTTACCCTTTTTCAAGCATCTCTTTGAACTACAACTTTAATTCTACCAACTCAGGTGTGCTCATCCTGTAAGGCACCTTTGATGCTGGGGTTGCCCCTAGCATCAACTCAATAGAAAATTCTTCTTCACTGTGTTGTGGAAACTCTGAAATCTCTGTTGGAAACACATCCTAAAACTGTTGTAAAATTGGATACTTGTTCAAAACATTTACATCCTCAACTTCCTTACCTTTGTCACTAGAGATATGAACTACAAATAATACACACCCTTTCCTACGACTGCGCTTGGTCTACAAGGTTGTCACCATCCTAACTGATGTGGCATTCTTCTTTCCCTGTAAGAATCTTGGTTCTCCATTGTCATCCAAGCATTCAATATATTTTTCATAGCAGTCTACCTTGGTCCTGTGAAGATATAACCAATCCATACCCAATAACATACTATATGATCCCAAAGGAAATATGTTCAAGTGTGCTGCTATAGGCATACCATTTAACTCAAATGCATAAGCTCTTATCCAATGGTGAACTCTTTTCTTCGTACATGTGGCCAACTTCACTAACCAAGATTTTGCATGCATTTCCTTACTCAAACCACAGTAAACACTGTTACTAATGAAATAGGTAACTGCACTGGTACCTACTTTTTGACGTAGCAAGAAAAACACTCGATTTTGAAAAGTGGTGATGCAGAATTTTTTTTTTTTTTGTGATGCTTTTTATGTCGATTTTGAATAGTGGTGGCGTATCATCACCAATGTTTTTTTAGAGGATTGATTTTGACACTATAAATTTTCTAATGTCTTCTTCTTCCATGAGATGTTTATTTTTAAATGCATTTATGTACCTATGTTTTAAAAAGAAAAAAATATATATTTTTTTTAAATAAAATTTTGTAATGATATTTTCACTTTTTCACATAGATAAAAAATGAAAAAAGGGTCAATATTATAAAGTTTATATTTTCTACAAGTTTATGTATTGCTAATTAATTTTTCAATGCACATCAAATAATTGTCGCTAAAAAACCAATATTTTGAACGATATGACAAAAAATACAAATTTTCAATACAAATAGAATGCAAAAAATACACTTTTAGAGACTTTTTGTTAAAAAAAACATGTTAAATAAACTAATTTTTGGGAAAATCTTAACAAAAAAACTTAAGAAAATAGTATTTTTATTGAATTTTATGTCAAAAAATAATAGTAATCACATGTTTTTTGCAAAAAATAAGGATTCTTCTCATAAAATATCAAAGTCTAAACATTACAAGTAAAACTGATTAATAGATCTAAAAAATGAGCTTTGTTTGCAAGCATAACTTAAAGATCATCAACAATATCAACTAATACATGTTCAACATCATCTAGAACATCATTGATGGCTTCTTCCGCAACATTTTCTACTTCATTTTGGTCATTGTCATCTTCTAATGGATCTTTCATGTTTGAAAATTTTCCAAAGTGTCCCTTTCCAATCATTCCATATAATGGTGGTTGAGGTTCCTTTGCTTTTTTTGCCACACGTGATTCATTAAAATCCCCTTTCCTCAAACCAAATTCTTGCTTCGCATCTGGAAGGAATTCAAGAGCGTTAATTCTTTGTTGAATAAATTTGCATTGCACTGGGTGTTTCTCAATGGCAATGCAATTTCTTCCTTTTGGTAGGTAACATACTAGTGTTGTACCTAATCATCAAGCACAAAAGAAATAAGTAAGAAAATTAGTATAAAGACATAAAAAGTAAAAAATAAAATTCTTAAATTTAAATTTGTATAATAAAAAGTACCTGAACCTAAGAATAGATCCAAAACCCAATCTCCTTCATTTGACAGCGCTGCCCGGCCTACCTCCAGCCCCCGGCTGGGCGGAGGGCGATTCCGAGAATCGCCCTCTGCCCAGATGGGGGTCGGAGGCAGGCTGTGTAGCCCTCAACTGCGCCACCCGGCCAGCCTCTGCCCAGCCGAGGGCGATTCTCAGAATCGACCTCTGCCTAGCTGGGAGCGATTCTCAGAATCGCCCTCCGCCGAGCCGGGGGCCGAAGGCAGACTGGGTAGCCCTCGATGCCGCCACCTGGTTGGCCTTCGGCCCCTGACTGGGCAGAGGGAGATTCTCATAATCACCCTCCACCCGGCTGGGGGCTGCAGGGTGGTCGGGCGGCACCGTCGAGGGTTGCCCAGCCTGCTTCCGGCCCCCGGATGGGCGGAGGGAAATTTCGAGAATTGCCCTCCACCTAGCCACGGGTCAGAGGAAGGTTAGGTAGCCCTTAATGGCACTTCCTGGCCTGCCTCCGGCCCCTGGCTAGGCAGAGGGCGATTATGAGAATCACCCCCGGCTGGGGGGAGGGTGATTCCGAGAATCACCCCCAGCTGGGCGGAGGGAAATTACGAGGATCACCCTCTGCCCAGCTAGGGGCGATTCTTGGAATCGGCCTCTGCCCAGCCAAGGGCCGGAGGCAGGCTGGGCGACGCCGTCGAGGGCTACTCAGCCTGCCTCCGACCCCCGGCTGGGCAGCCCTCGATGGCACGACCCTCCGGCCCCCAGCTAGGCGGAGGCAAATTATCGAAATCACCCTTCGCCTGGCTAGGGGCCGGAGGCTGGCTTGGTGGCACAGTCGAGGGCTGCCCAGCCTGCCTTCGGCCCCCAGCTGGGCAAAGGGCGATTCCAACAATCGCCCTCCACCCAGCCGCGGGTTGGAGGCAGGATGGGTAGCCCTCGACAACGCTGCCCGACCCGCCTCCGGCCCCCAGCTAGGGTAGAGGGCGATTCAGAGAATCGCCCTCCACCTAGCCGGGTGCCAGAGGTAGGCTGGGCAGCCCTCGACGGTGCTGCCCGGCCGTCCTCCATCTCCCGGCTGGGCGGAGGCTACCCGGGTGGCACCATCGAGGGCTACCTAGCCTACGTCCAACCCTTAGCTGGGCGAACGATGATTCTGAGAATCACCCCCGGATGAGAAGAGCGCAATTCTCAGAATCACCCTCCACCTGGCTGGGGGTGATTCTCAGAATCGCCCTCCGCCTAGCCGGGGGTGATTCTCCAAATCACCCTCCACCTAGCTAGGGGTCGAAGGTAGACCGAGCGGTGCCATCAAGGGTTGCCCAGCCTGCCTCTGCCCAGCCGGGGTTCAAAGGTAAGCTGGGCAGCCCTTGATGGCACCACCTAGTCGGCCTTCGGCCCCCAGCTGGGCAGAGGGAGATTCTCGGAATCACCTCTGCCTAGCAGGGGGTCGGAGGCCGGCCGGCGGCACCGTCGAGGGCTTCCCAGCCTACCTCCAGCCCGCAGCTAGGTGGAGGGAAATTCTGAGAATATCCCTCCGCCTAGCCAGGGGCCATAAGCCGGTCAGGTGGCACCATCGAGGGCTCCCCAGCCTGCCTCCAGCCCCAGGCTAGGAAGCCCTCGATAGCACCGTCAGGCCTGCCTCCGGCCTCCACCCAGCCGAGGGTCGAATGCTGGCCGGGCGGCACCGTCGAGGGCCACCCAGCCTGCCTCTGGCCCCTGGTTGTGTGGAGGGCGCTTTTGACGATTTCCCTCCACCCAGCTGCGATTCAGAGACAGATTGGGCAACCCTCGACAGCGCCACCCGGCCTACCTCTGGCCCCTCGCTGGGTGGAGGGCGATTCTGAGAATCACCCCTGGCTGGGCGAAGGGCGATTTCGAGAATCACCCTCCGCCCAGTCAGAGCCGATTCTAGGAATTTCCCTCTGCCCAGCCAGGGGCTGGAGGTAAGCTGGGCAGCCCTCCGGTAGGCTAGGTGGTGCCGTCAAGGGCTACCCAGCCTGCCTCCAGCCCCCGACTGGCCGGAGGGCGACTCCGAGAATCACTCTCAGCCCAGCCAGGGGTCGAAGCCAGGCTGGGCAGCCCTCGATGGCGCAACCTGGCTGGCCTTTAGCCCCCAGTTGGGTGAAGGGAGATTCTCAGAATCACCCTCTGCCCAGTTGGGGGCCGGAGGCCGGCCGGGCGGCGTCGTCGAGAGCTGCCTAGCCTGCCTCTGGCCCGCGGCTGGGTGGAGGGTGATTCTCGAAATCACCCTTCACCCAGCCGGGGGCCGAAGACCGATCGAGCGACGCCGTCAAGGGCTGCCCAGCCTGCCTCCGGCCCCCGGTGGGCGACAAATTTATTTTTTTATTTTTTTTTATTTTTTTCAAACACAAACTATATAAAAAATTTAATTTTTTTTTAAACAAAAATTATTATAATAAAAGAAAAAAAATTCAATTAAAATTTTAAAATATAAAAAAACAATAAAATAAATTAAAAAATATATTTTAAAAGTAAACAAACAAATATATATATATATAAAAGAAATCAATTTTTAATTTAATTTTTTTTTTAAATTAAAACAATTATTATTTGAAATATAAAAAAACAATAAAAAACAAATTTAAAATATGTTTGAAACAAACATATATAAGAAGATTTTAATTTTTTATTTTCATTTTCTTAAAACTAAAACAATTATAATTTAAAATATAGAAAAACAATAAAAAAAATTAAAAATTATGTTTTAATATATAAACAAACAAAGGGCGATTTCGAGAATCGCTCTCGACCCAGCCAGGGGCCGAACGCATGCTGGGCAGCCCTCGATGGCGCCACTTGGCCGGCCTCTAGCCCCCGGCTGGGCGGAGGGAGATTCTCAGAATCACCCTCCGCCCAGCTAGGCGGCACCGTCGAGGGCTGCCTAGCCTGTCTCTGGCCCGCGGCTGGGTGGAGGGTGATTCTCGGAATCGCCCTCTGCCCAGCCGGGGGCCGGAAGTCGACCGGGTGGCGCCGTCGAGGGCTGCCTAGCCTGCCTCCGGCCCCCGGTGAGCGGCAAATTATTTTTATTTTTTTCAAACACAAACTATATAAAAAAATTTAATTTTTTTTTAAAACAAAAATTATTATAATAAAAAAAAATGTATTGTAAAAAAAAAAACCTGTTTATTTAAAATTTTAAAATATAAAAAAACAATAAAAACAAATTAAAAAATATGTTTTAAAAAATAAACAAACAAATATTAAAAAAATCAATTTTTAAATTTTTTTTTTTAAAATTAAAACAATTATTATTTAAAATATAAAAAGACAATAAATAAAAAAACATTTAAAATATGTTTTAAAATATAAACAAACATATAAGAAGATTTTAATTTTTTATTTTCATTTTCTTAAAACTAAAACAATTATAATTTAAAATATAGAAAAACAACTAAAAAATTAAAAATTATGTTTTAACATATAAACAAATAAATATATGAATAATAAATTTTTCATTTACTTGTTCATTTTTAAAAATTGTTTAAGTCATATAATTTCTCCATAGTTTCATGGTTCAAATATCTTGAAAACTTAAGATTTAAAAATTTGAGATTTACAACTTGTCATTAAGGTTTTTAAGCGCTACGAAATTTTATCTTTAATGCTATGGTTTAAAATAATTATAATTTTGGGGTTGTTTAGAATCGAGATATTTTATGTTTAACAACATGGATAAAAATTGTTCGAAATGATAAGCCCTTCAGACATGATTTTGCTTATATTTAACATCATCTATCAAAAAATTTAGAATTTTACAATTTTTCAATGTCTGAATATGTTCTCTTTAATTCCATTAGTACAATGTGTCAAAAGTGTGACACAATGTTTTTTTTTTGTTATTCCAGCATCAACTCGTTTTGTTTTGAGGGTGTTTTTTCAATCCTTTTTTCAAGAAACAATTTCGTTTTTAGCATAATTTTAGAAAAAGGTGAAATTTGACCTTGAGAAAAAAACAAATGCGTTCTGGAATACACACTTTCTGTTTTTGGGGCGTTTTTTCATGTTTTTTGAGTCTTTTTGGGCTAGAGTTCCCATTTTGAGGTAATAGTTCCCATTTCATCGGTAACATTGTTGCTTATCCACCAAGTCAGGATTAATATAACTATAGTTGGATCCAAAGTCAATCAAAATAGACAAAACTTGATCACAAAGCTTACCTTCCATCTGAATGATATAATCCTGATGATCTTCCTGCCTGTTTTCCACAACTGCATAAATCCAAGGAATGTTATGCCCAAGATCTCCCACTGTCTGTGCCTCCTGCACATTGTAGATCTATGGCCTACCACCTTGATGTTGTGGACAATATATCTTACGATGATCTCCTCCATAAGTCCAATATCGCACTGGCCAAGATTAATATAACTATAGTTGGATCCAGGGTCAATCAAAATAGAAAAAACTTGATCACAAAGCTTACCTTCCATCTGAATGATATAATCATGATGATCTTCCTGCCTGTTTTCCATAGCTGCATAAATCCGAGGAATGTTATGCCCAAGATATCCCACTGTCTGTGCCTCCTGCACATTGTAGATCTGTGTCCTACCACCCTGATGTTGTGGACAATATATCTTATGATGATCTCCTCCATAAGTCCAATATCGCATTGGCTCCCTATTCTCATTCTTATTCTACTCCTCCGACCTAAATTCTTGTCCTCTGCCAGATGTATTGAAATTCTTAGGTGGGGCAACATTTTCCTTGTTACCTATGTCTTGAGGCCTTGCTTGCTTCTTGTCCCATTTTCCTGTATTCTTATCATTACCTTTCCAATCTAGTTTTGCCTCCACTCTGCACTTCAATTGCTCATAACAATGCTTCAGTTTCCGGATGGCCTCCTCCAATGATCAAGCCTCATTGAACTCAATCCTATCTCTAAATGAAATCAACAACCCACTAATAAATATTTGAATCTTGTCCTTATCCTCCTTGAGGTAAGGCATATATCTCAGTAACTCCAAGAAACTGCTAGTATACTCCTCATCTGTCATGGAAACCATCTTGATCTCATAAAACTTCTTTTCCATGTCATCATAGTATCTCTTTTATAGATACTTCTTACAAAATAACCTTTCAAACTCACCCTAAGTCAACTCATCCTCAGAAATATATTTGATGTTATTCACATCTTCCCACCTAATCTATGCTCTACCTTTGAGGCTGAATGTAGCTGTTGGGTCAATTTATTGTTGTAAACTAACGCAAGTATTTATTATCAATCTGGGTTAGTGAAACTTAGAAGCATCCCCAAAGTATATGGGTTTCAGTTATGATCAATTCAGAAGATGGTTTATTAATGATTAGGGAAATGCATATTACAAATACAAATTTAACTTAAACAATTTATAAATTCAAATGTGTAATTAGAAGCAGAAGAATCTCCTAACTTAAGAGATTTGTTTGTCCTTATCTAACAAGATTACCATGTGAATTAGAAATAAAAAACTACTTAACTAAACAATAGATTAAGATACATGAAGCAATAATTGAAGAGGATCTTCACTGAAGAGGTCCTGATTGTCCTTCGTCATATATTCATTTATCAATAATGCTATTGTTAAAAACGGGAATTCAGAAAAATCAGGAAAGATGAATTCTAGTTTCTAGTTTATTGATCAGATAGAAGAAGTATTTAACTCAAATACTGGGTTGACTCTTCATATGCAGAATAGAAACAAGATTAAGATCCATCAACAACCATGTAAAAGCATGTAAAAGCTTGTAAAGATGAATTCTAACCGAAGATCTTGATTAGATAGAAAGAATGTTTAACTTAAACATTTGTTTGTCCTTTCATATGCAAGTTAAGAATGATCATTAGATTCATCAACACTCAGAAATAATCAGTATAAACAAATTAAACATAAGCAAGCTAATTCAGAAATTGCTACTACAAAATAAACTGAGTGCACTTAGCTTGGTGTGGGGGCCCTCCACGCTTGCCTCGCACACTGAAGTTGAATTCAACTACTTAAGACTTAGATCAATCAACCAACATATAAGAGCAACAAATATGGTAGAACAGATATTCAATTATTTCTCCAAGTCTCAGAAATAATAATGTTAAGTCATACAAGTTCTACATATCAATGCCTTCAAAGTTTGAGGCTTAAATAGATAAAGTATCTAACAAAATAATCTAAAATAGCTCATATAGTCATAACTATCCTTATCTTATCAAATCAAGTCGATTTCATCCATCAGATCCATCAAAATCTAGAAAATCCTACAAAATAAGAGTTTTGACCTAGTTTCTAGGGATCCTCCATAAGGACAGTTCTTGTTTGACTGCCTTTGACCGGGGCTATTAAATCTCAATTTGACTGCACCAACAGGTGTACTCTTATTCTTAGTTTTCGAGCCTTCTAGAAATATATCCAGCTCAAGCCCAAGTGTCCTGCACATATGCAAACCATAATGCCATTACAGGAATTTCTGATGTTGTCCAAAAATGCACTTAAATTTCAATTTTTACAAAAAAATCTAATAATTGAAAAACATAATTTAAATACCTGTATATGCATATTTTGGTCAAAGTAAGGTGGATATGATGGTGAATAGATGGATAATATGGCAAAATAAGATGTATTTCATAAACAAAAAGAGATAAAAAACAAGGGCCAACAGTAGCCATCCTAGCTTTCATATTTTTTTAGTAATCATGCAATATGAAAAACTTCTTCATGCCAAGCAACCATGCCTCTGAACCCTATGGTTTCATCAAATATCCATCAAATGTAGGTGGTTTTTCCTTCTTAAGCTCATACAGAAAATATCCCCTGTCACTTCTCCTGTAAGGATGATAATGATGATGATCATGATGCTTGTTAGAACCAGAACTAGAATGATACCTGTGTCTTTAAACTCTCCTATCTGGAGTGTCCAACAATCTGCCATCTCTAACTGTGTCATCTCTATCCAACCTGTGATCATTGAGAGACTTACTGCCATATGCTCCATCAGTCACATCCTCCTTCCCATAGCTGATTCTAAGTGGCCCCTTTTTTCTGAAACTCTGAAAAACTTTGAAGCATGCTTGCATTAACCTCTGCTTGATTTTCATGTGCTTGTATGAGTCTATCATTGTCTGCCTTGCAACTCCTTATTTCTTTCTTTAAACTTCTCAGTGTATCTTCCAAATCAGATGAATTTCCAACACGATGTTGCTCATATGGCTCATAGGGAGAATCTATGTAGTCTACCATTCTTCTATTCATCTTTGATTTCTTCCTGCAATGTGCAATATGTCAGCTAAACTAATTTATAGTACCTTATGTGCAATTTAGGGAGGATACATCCTGCAAGATCAACCAAACAACAAAATACATGTATATACATAATCATAATAGCATACAAACTCATAACACATGGTATATTAGTGCATAAACATCATTCTAATTGGATTCCAGTCATAGATGCATAACCATACCAAGTACACTCCATGACCGAATGCTTGACAACTTCAACCCTACCAATGCAACCTTGACCACATGCACCTACTGACATGTATAACCAAACATGAACAACCAACGCATGATCAACATATAACATAATGAAAGCAAGCATACATGGAAACTACACAAACATGACCAATATGTGATCTAGCATAAACAAGCAATGCATATTCAACATGTAACAATATGTAAGCAGGTGTGCACGCACAATACACAAGCATGAACAACACATAATCAGTCATATACACATGACAACATGTTGAAAACAACACCATCAACCCATCCATGGCAACATCACTGCCACCATGGTCAACACAACATGGATGCAACAAACACATAAACCATAGTTATGAGAAACACATATGCAACCAACAGAAAAGCATGACCAACACACCGCCCATCCAGTCCAAGGGTTGAACCATGCTCTAATACCACTCTTTAAGACCCCCTTCCCAAATATACCCAAGTAACTAACCAAACAGTGTAAACATGCGATGAGAGGCTACTATAATGAGACTCAACCTCCTGTGTGACCTTAAGGAAGTGGAACCGATGGAAAACACAGCCTACAAACCTTTTACAAAAACCAGAACACCCCTAGGAGGTAACCCAACCACTCAAGCCTCTTACCCCTGGGTCAAACTAACATTGTGAACCCCTTTGAGCCATAGCCATAGGCATAACACTGTATTTCAGGGGCTAGAATGCTATAGCCGTAGGCACAACACTGCATGCCCACGGCCAGAGCCCCAAAAACTCAGTTTTGTGCCTGCATCTCTGGGATTTGAGTCACCTTTTCAGGCCCAAAGCCCATATCACTTCCCAGAACTTCATGAAAACTTAAGGGATGATAAATAACAATATGAAAATGATACAAAAGAAATCACATCAACAAGAACTCGTCTATACCCCTCCTAGCCATGACAGGAATTTTTTCGAACATGTCACAAACATTGAATCCACAAGTGTAAACAACAGATTTAAGCATAGGGGTCTCTACTTGTCTGAGAATCGCTAAGAAGCATTGCTCCCCTACATCATAAGTGATAATACAATCTATTTGACCATATATACATTGTGCATTCATTTACAAGTAAAAATATGGGTAAAGCCATACATCATCACTGTAAAAATGCATGCTCATAAACAACATAATAACAATAGAAATACAATGGATACAACAACAATAAAATCCATACATAAACCAGTACATTTGCATAACAAAAAAAAAGGAATGAGATATTCATTTCTGAATGTAAAACCAACCAGAGATGGGACTTCCACATTCCACCTGACCATAGATTGTTTGATCTAAGTCTCTCTTCATCCAATCACCTCCGTGCCATATTCCAAGCATGAATGTGGGATTCCATCAAACACATCAATCACAATCAATCCAGGGCATCTAGAGGCAAAACCACCTTAACCCTCAACTAATTATTCCACCTCACGATCGGACATCACAACCATCACAAATTGGTCTCTACCCAAGCTGCTCTAGGGATCCATAGTGTTTGTTCCAACCAAGGCTCTAGGACTAGTAACTCAACCCCAGCTGTTTCTGGGCTCTAGAGAATTTGTCCAACCAAGGCTCTAAAACTAGTAACTCAACCTATCTATGGCTCCATAGTGTTTTTCCAACTAAGGCTCCAGGACTAGTAACTCAACCCAATGGCTGTTAGCCAGGCTCTAGAGAATTTGTTCAACCAAGGCTCCAAAAACTAATAACTCAACACAAAAACTAAAGGAATCATGAGAACCAACAAGAAAAAATCAATGGAATAAACCCACAACACCATGGTTATCCAAGAAATGGAAAGGCTAGGAAAATCCACATGCATACACCATGAATGCAAAAAATAGTGAGGAAAACATACATGCAACTCGGTACCTGTAATCAAATCCCACTGTAGCTGTTGATCCTGATGCCTACTTGTGCTTTCCTTCTCTTACTTTTCCTTCTTGTTCTAAATCACTAAGTATCCACACTCTCCAAGAGTGCTCCAAGAAAACTCTAAGTATCCAAGAGTATGAGAGAGAGAGAGAGAGAGAGAGAGAAAGAATAATTGCACTAACAAAAGGTACCAACTAATACTCATAAGCCTTTTTATAGATGAGGCATCCATTTTCTTCATTTTCCATTATTTTTCCTTCATTTTCCTCCTCACATGCAACCTATGAATTTTTACCTCCTTTCTCCTAATTTCCATTATTTTCATAAATAAATGTGCCAAAAATATTTTTTTGCCTCTTTCATGCCTTAGCCATAGCCTTTGCCAATTTCCTTAGCCATAATAAACCATGTGAACATCCACACTAGGATGTTTTTTCCAACATTCAGCTTGGAATACGTGTCCCATCAACTGTGGTTATTATTTTAACTTATTATATGGAATTTTCACGAGGGTTGTTACAATTTATTTATTAATTCAACCATATCCCAAGGGCACTTTTTGAAATATTTTGGTATTTGTGATGTGCTCAATCTAACATGGAAGTTGGATTCATTCCTCTTCTCTGGAGTGTTTCCTTCCTCCAATGTCCAACGTTTCTATCCTTGCGCTCCTTGTTCCTTCAACAAATTTTTTTGTCTCATTATTTCAAGGAACACCCCCAATGTGCTTTTGATTCCTATCAACTATGATCATGAACATTTAAAACCAATTTAATTTATGACCTTACCTTCTCTACTTCTGATTCCCTCGGGAATCTAGTCATCCCCCTTGTAATATCCCAAAAAGGGAAAATGACAGTAATACAAGCAACAATAGACTAAAACTATAACACAATAAATTACACCATCAATACATGAGAAACTAAAGCCAAAATATGAGTTGAGCTATTTTATTAATGTCGAGAATTGAGTACAAAATATGTGTTGGAATAGGTGCACCTAGGCCTGCTCGAGGCAGGCTAGAATACTCCTCAAACCAAACTGAAATGACTCACAACAACTGGCTCTACATGGCTCTGGTGATGCGTTGCTCTGCCTAGAAATTTTGTTGCTAGCTGACTTCGAGCTACTGGTTGGCTTGCTTCCTCTGCGTAGAAAATTTCTGGCTTTTAACCCCAGACTTTACTCACCAAACCCCAAAAAACCCGCAAAGGAATTGGCTAGATGTTGACCCCGAAATTTCGATCCAATTTCCTCTAGCTTCTCTAGTTGGTGGCTGCATTAGGATCTATGTTTGATGCATCAAGCCTACCCATAAAGTTCAGTTCAATTAATCTTGGCTTCTCCTTA
The DNA here is from genome assembly GCA_034641835.2 of Pinus albicaulis. Lineage (NCBI taxonomy): Eukaryota > Viridiplantae > Streptophyta > Pinopsida > Pinales > Pinaceae > Pinus > Pinus albicaulis. The sequence continues at coordinate 1,215,788,654 of CM076582.1, forward strand.
ATAAACCCAAAAAAACCCAGAAAGGGTTTTCCCAAAGCTTGACCTCAGGAAATTGGCCTTCTTGGGCTTGGCTAACTACGTTGTTGGGTAAAGCGACGCTCCTGTAAATGCTATTGTTGGAAGTTTCCCAAAACTCCACGAAAATCCCTATTAAGAATCCCTGAGCTTCCCCACCAAAGCCCTAGTTGTTCTTGCTCCTCCTTCTCACCTCTCGGTCCAACTCTCCATCTAGACTATGTCCTCACTGCATAGTCACTTCACCCTCTGAGTAGTCCCTGAAGTGGTGAAGTTCCTCCTGTGAATTTTCCTATGTGTTGATCCTCCAAAATGGTGAGTCTCCTCTCATGAGCAGGAAATCGAAGTCTCCTGAGGTAGAGGTTGAGATATCCGCCTGGCGATCTCGCGTCCTAAATAGCACGATAGACTTGATTCTCGTGACAAGCGTGTTATGTCAAAATGACAATCAAAATAGAAGTCGAATGAATGAGGAAATGGGCTACCTTCACTTCCTTTTGTCAATTGAGCCCCCAACGTTCCCTTGGTCCCACCATGGACTGCACAGTCCCCTCATCCAGCCACTCACTGCGCTACCCCCATAGAGCCTCTCCCATGTTGCCATCTAGGGAGCTGCCCCCAAATCGAATGCTCACCACATGGGCCTGAATAAGGCCGCAATTTTTCCTTGTGAACTATAGGAGTAGGTTGTAGCTTTTCCCTCAATTATTAATTGTGGGTCTCGACCCACCTTATTTCTACTTGACATTAGAAACATCAAAATTTATCAAAAAATAATATTCTATTTAGTAGAATTGCTAATTAGGAATATTACACCCCTTCCATGTAGTCACTCACCTTCCAGGTTTAGGGATCCCCTTCTCTACTTCGCATTCCCTCATGTGATCCATACCTTGGTAATGTTTCCTCACATTGGAAGGGTCTCAAAGCAAGACATATCCTTGCCTCAACATTATCATACCGATCAAAGAATGCTTTATGGAACTCTATTAACACCATTGATGCTAATGTCCCAAAATGACTCTATTCATGAGTCATGGATGAACCTTCAAAAGGTTTAATTATTGTAGTAGATTTTGGATCTTTCTTTAAATGCATCTGGGAAAATAATAATAATAATAATAATATTTTTTATCACAACTTTCAATCAACCCAAAAGAAAATGGATCTTCTAATTAAAAGTTATGTCACTCATAAGTTACGTACCTTAAAACCTTAATTTGAAGAATATCTAAATGACTAAAATTTTATTTATATATTTTTAAGATTTGATCCCTTCTAAAGTTGTAATTTTTCTATATAATACTCTGATATTTCTTCTTTACAATTCCATAATTTGACCAAAATTTGGTGTGCCATGTGAAATTCATGGTAATTTTCCCAAGATTTGTTGATTTTCGGCCTCTTCCCCTAAGAAAACTTGTATAGATTTCCATGTGTCCAATTTTTCAAATACAATTGTGAAATTATTACTTGAGGTACTACATCTGTCTCCTCGGATCTCTAAAAATTTCACAATTTAAGGTATCACAAAATTATAGTGAAAATTCCAAACTCACTTGGTTGAAGTTGATTTCAAGACTGTTCATAAATAATAACTTCTAGAAAATATACCTCCAAAATTATAGTGAACCAAAATATGAAATTTTGACCAGATGTTCCTGGGGATATCTTCGAAATATGCTCAAAATATCACTATCTAACATCCATAAAAAAATTTATAATGAAAATGCCAAGCTCACTTGTTTGAATGAATTTTAGGATCCTTTAAAAACCCTAAATCTGCCCCAAAAAAAAAAAAAGAAAAAAAAAAAGAAAAGAAAAAAACTCTCAAATTTAACCAGATGTGCCCCAAGAGCTCACCTCAATATCGTCTAAATTTCATCATCTAAAACATCCCAGAAAAAAATTACAGAAAAATGGAAAACTGACTTATTTGAAATTGATTTCAAGAGCATTCATATCTACAAAACTATAGTGAATCATGATTTGAAATTTTATTCAGACGTTTCCTAATATCTCATCTCAACATGGTTCAAATTTCGCCATTTGAAACGTCCCAAAAAAAATTATAGAAAAAAATGGCAAGATGACCTATTTGAAGTAGCAAAACCCTAGGTTAGTATGCTCTCATACCAAATGTTATGAATATTATGCCTTAGGAATGATAATAAACCAATCATTACAATCCTCTTCGAGAGGGAAATATCCTTTTACAATGAATGCAATGTGACAATATTTATGATTAGGAGACAAGGGGAACAATTGTAATAAAATGGGACCATGAAAGATTCTAGTTGACCTCATATTATAACAATTAAACTAACAATGCATGCTTATTAGGGCTTTAATATGGGGCCCAAGGGGCATAATAAAATTGAGTATAAATATATGTAGAACCTTGGTAGGTAAACCAAAGGGATTAGAAATGAAAGTTAATTTTGGAATATCATCTATGATATTTATGAAATTCAATTTGGTGGAAATTAGTATAATCTCCTCTTTGAATGGCATGTTTTCAGTCTTACAACCATGACTATCTTATGAGATATATGGAATGTATATTTTTGGGTGTTGATAAAGAAGCATTGTTAAAAGTAGACTAGAACAATGTTAACACATGATTGTGTAGATGAATATGGAATTTGTGTATGGGTGATGTGTGTATCGAGAAGATAGTTTGGAGGGGCTTTAAAACTAGATTCAACCATCCTATAAAGGCCACATTTTATTATTACACACCTATGGAGTTAGTGAAATGACTCAGGATCCTTGACAACCATCTACCTCATATGTAGGCACCCAGTAGTTTTTGTAGAAAGGTATGCTCCATTATTCAGTGCAATGTCACGACAATGGCATAATTTCTTAGGATATGTGGTGTTTTCAATGGTATTCACCTTGGGGTGTGATGAATATTATTAATTGGGCACAAGAGGAGGATGTTTTCTAAGAGTTTTTTACGAAGTCTGCAATTGCTTTAGGCTAATGCATTGGGAATTGAGTTTTATTGGTATAGTATTTCAACAACTCTAGTAAATTAAAGAACACTGATAACAAATAATACTTATCATCCTTCATCTAGTTAATCGAAATATTTTTTCCTTTACTCATAATCGAGTGTCATATTCTATGTGAATGGTTGACATAGTCTATGAAATAAACTTATTTTGTGCTACATTGATTTTTTTCCAACCCTATATCACGCCATTCATTAGAAAATAAATTAATAGATCAAAATTATCTCACACTAGTGTGAGGATAAACTATTAAATTCCCACCAAGTAGATCAACATTTAATAGGAATTGTGAGCCATGTTCAGAAGGGAGTTTATCTATGTTGGTTTTCTAACATTAGTAATTGACCTTAAACAATTACTCATTATATCTGATATGCTTGCACAACTTCAAATAAGGAAATTAAGCCCCAAATACCAAACTAACACTATAATAGTTTCATTAGAACCAATCCTTGATACCAACCATAAACTCTGCAAACTATATCTATGGGAAATCTAAGAGAAATGGGAAAAGGAGGATGGAAAGAAGCTAAATAATCCTTGTGATAGGTTCTATTGTTTGGAGTGAAGAAATAGGAGTTTAGTTCCCCAAGTGGATAAATTAATTAGAGTGGATGTGGGGCCAATGGCATCAAGGTGCTAATTCTGTATCATTCAATATGGTACTATGGAATGTCAACATCAAATAAAAGTGAAAGAAGGATGCTAGTGAATAGTAAGTGTCACCCTAAGTACTTGGAACCTTTAATTATACATGACAACTTCTTTGAAGAAAAAGAAACCTAATTGAAGAGATCCTCGTCATGAATTTTGTGGGAAACTATATTCAACTTGTAAACAAGCAGGAAATACACCTTAGCATGGGTGCTAATGTGAATGATCACAACAATCCAAGTAGGTCCTTTTTGGAGTAAACCCAATAGAGGCACTTGGACATAATGTTAAAAGTTGAAGTTAAAGAAACTTGCATTATATTACAAGACAAATAGGTTACAAATTGCAAAGGTCGTTGGGTTGTGATCAACAACAAAATCAATGCCCTCCCATTTGTGCTCATGAACTCTAGTGGAAAAGGAAAAAATAAAAAATGTTGAAAGAGTAATAAAAATATGTTTTTTTTTACAAAATTACAACTATTATATCATTTTTTTTAATTAAGTGTCCATTTGTGTTTGTCATTGTTTAAAAAATGGTCTTGAACCTTGCTATATTTACAACAATTTTGTTGTTCTTGAACTTTTGGTGCATATTTTGGCCCTCTCCGTGCACTTTTGGTGAATATGATGATTTGTTTTTTCATGAAGGCTAGTATTCTAATCACATAGATCTTATAATAGTAGATTTATATCAATTCAAAGAAGAACCAAAATAAGGGTCACATGTAAAAATTATGGTCCTTGGAGGTTGATGTACCAAAGTCTAGTCTCTAGGGGGTAATGTGTGTACCTTCAACACCTTACTCCTAAGGTTAAGGTTTTTGAATTTTAGGGTTATTTTTTTCCTCTAGAGTATATTTGAATTATGATATAATATAGTTGAAGTCTCATTGACATTGTGCAAATGAACTTAGTCATCACACTTGTTCTTAGAGATGAGCTGCCACCATTCTAGCCATTTTGTATTTCTATGTACATTACAATGTTTTTACACATTTCATTCCTTAAAAGAATTTAATTTTCACTGTCATACTTTGTTGTTAATAATGTATATGTTTTCTCTTTACAATGTTATATGTTCTGTCATTTCATTCTTAATCAAGTCTAGATTAGTGGCATGAGAACAATTTGGTCTCGTTTGATTTTCTGTGCATTACCCTAACACAGTTATGGTATAGGGAGTTGGGCCTTGATCTAATTGAAATTGGTGAAGAATACCTTCTCTAGGCCAATAAATCTCCTGTGATGGTCAAAATAAATAAACATGATGGAGAAGTAGATCTTATCAAGATGTTTCTCTAGGAACCCCTCGACTGATAGGAACAAGATAATGGATCATTTCTACCCGACGATGCCTTTAGTATGCTATGTACAAAATTGGGTCTTTGGGAATTTTAGTGGAGCTTGGTTCTAAAATACCACATCAATCTACACAAATACATCCAAACAACAATTGATTTTGTGGACATCCATTCATTAGTAAACACTCATTTTCATTGTTTTTAAACTTGAGAAAAAAATGGTAGGAGGGAAATAAAGAGTTTGGGGATGAAAATTTTCCACATAAGAAAAGGTCAACGTAGACCTAACTCTCAATACCAAGGATAGAGCAATGACCGAGCCTAATACAAGTCCAAGTAACATGAAAATAAGAAGAATGGGAAGATGAGGAAGGATATGGAAAAAAATGTTGTGACACCAATAAAATCCCTTGGAACAACAATGTTGACTATGATATTTCACAAAAATTATTGCTTGAGATGAAATCCTTAGACTCTAATTCAATAAGAAATTGATATATTACATGGATAAGGGTGTTAAACACACACAAATAATAATAGGAAAATTTGGATAAACGTGTGATCCATTATATTCACAAGATATACATATTAATACAATTTATGGACCCTTGGTTTTCATCTTTCAATAGGTCTCTTGGAACTGTTATGTATATTAACATTCACTTTAGGATTTTAACCTTCTTACCAAGTGAATAAGCCAAGTTTTTATGACCCAAGAGGATTATGTTTCCAACATTTCCCCCCTTAATTTGAAGGGGTGTATATGAGTCCAAGAAGAGAGCTGAAATACAAAAGTGCATGGCAACCAATGGTTGGATATGCTCTCTGAAATGGTGGTTTAAGGAAGACCACAAACTAAATGAGGTAGAAGAACTTGAAGTTTTATATCATTTGTGGTTTAATGTTGACCACCAACTCTGTAACTTGGCTTGAAATAGTCACTGGAACAATTGCAAATCTAGCTTGAAGTTGAAGTCTTATGCAAAGTGGAAGTGATCCCTAATGATGGTTTAAAGATAACCACAAATTGATGAGATACATAGTAGAAGTTGAAGTTTTATACAAGTGGTGGTTTAAGTTTGACCACCAACCAATTGATGATCATGGAACATGAGTCTATATCTGGATACATCTATGACTTTGGCACCGGCTGACTCTAGCTCTAGGCTCTGACAACTGGCTTTGGTGCAGGATGTGGCTTAAGCTTGCTTGATATATCTTCAAAAATAGTATTTGACCATCAATGCCCCCCCTATAAGATACAAGGTGAGAAGATGAAGATATCTTCACTACAAGACTTGTCAATAATTAAGAGTGAACTTTGAGATATGACTAATATATCTTCTTGGGAAAACTAATTATTGACATGGAACACACTACTACTATCACCACTACAAAGATTTAAAATGACAAATTAAAGGATATTGAAGGAAGGTAGGTGTCTCTTCCATTGATATATGTGGGTGAAGGGGATACCATTGTGTTTCATTGTTGATAGCGACATTAAAAAAAAATGACCTTAGGAGAGGTCATTGAGAAGGTGAAGCTACCAAGGAATTTATACCCCTAACCATTCACCATTAGTTTCTTGAGTGAAGGATGTGACATCCATGTCTATAATTAATTTTGTCTACAATATGATATCAAGCTCTTAAAAATGAGATTTTTTGCGAAATTTTCCATCATGAAGTTTGTGAAATTCTCTTATAATGGCTATTGTTGTGGAAGCATCATGTTATTACTAGTATAGGTCTCATAGTGCCATTGCCACTATGGGGGATTAACACTACATTACATCAAAGGTAACATAAATTACTATTGGTCTTATAGATAATAAGTAGCGTAGGGAGAAAATATCTTAGTTTGGAGATGCTTTCTTTTCATGGTTAGATCAAAACTTGTGCAAATAAATGCATTGCATCTATTGCCTTTGTAAGGGCTCTGAGTCTATATAGTTGAGAGATGTAGACCAATTGGTGGAATACTATGTAAACATATTCACATCACCTATAAGAGTGCCTCTACAATTTTTGGTAAATCATGCAATTGATTTGATGCTAATTTCCCCCTTTCCCAATGGCCCCATATACATACAATCTTCTAAATAATGGGGCAATGATACACCATTAATTCAAGAACTAATAGAGAAAGGCCTTTTTTGGCTAAACTTTTCAACTGATTGCATCCCTATTGCCTTGGTTCATAAAAATGATAGGACATGTCATCTCTATATTGACTACATAGCCTTGAATAAAACCATAGTGAAGAACTAGTTACTAACCCCAAATTTATGATCTACTTGATCAAAATCAAAGGTATTATGTTTTTAATCAAGATTGATCTTAAGTTAGAATATCATGTCCATGTGCCAATCAAGCCCGTTGATGTGTGGAAGAAATCCTTCAAGTCTAAATAGGATCTCCTTTATTGTTTGGGCATGCCCTTCATCTTGAATAACACACTAGTGATGTTCGTGAGAATGATAGACATTATTCTACAACTATTAACCAATTCTTTTGTTGTCATATACCTAAATGACATTCCCATATTCAACATAACTTGGGAAGAGAATATGAAGCTCATTTAACAAGTATTAAGAACCTTGCAAAAACACAAGATATATGAAAACATGGAGAACTACTTATTCATTATGGAGAGATTTCAATATTTATGCTACATCATGGATGAGCATGGTGTGCATGTGTAGGGCCTCTAAGATGCAAGTAATTAAAAATTGCTGGCCATTCAAGGCTTTGATGAAGCTTGGCAACTAATTGTGCATCATCAACTTTTATTGTGAGTTCATGTTGGGGCTTTCTAACATTGCTTGGCCCCTAAGCAGTGATTGATGGTGGATCCAAGAAATTTTTTGGTTTGGCTAAGGTATGGCAAAAATACTTTGAGGAGATGAATGTCACCTTTCCATGTCACAAGTTATGGTTATGCCATATATATAATGATGGTTTCAAAATGGAGAGAGATGCCTTAGATTATGTTTTAGTGTAGTCCTTGCACAACATGGATATCCAATGAACTATCACAATGATATACTCCCCAAAATTATTCAAAAATTCCCCACTTACGAAGAGTAGTATTATTTCTGATTGTCTAGGCTAGTTGGAAATGAAACATTACATTTGGGAGAAGAAACAATCATATATACTAAGCGTTGGGATTTTCCATCTATGTAATCCCAATGAAAGTTAGATAAAAAATACCACCATAAGTGGTCCACATACTTTCAACAATTCCACCAAAACATCAAATACAACAGGGGAAGAACTAATCGAGTTGTACACTTTCCTAACCTGCCTCTAGTTGTGGAATTAACCATAATATTCAATTATCGTGGACATGAGTCTTTATAATGGGCACAATTATACGAAAATAACTATAACTTCGCAGCTATAAAAAGACATTGGTCGTAGGAAACAAATTTTAAAAATTCACCTCTATGATGTATTTCTATGTCATATTGGCCATCTTTGTGATCCTTTAGGTGAGTGTAAGAAGAAAATATAATAAGCAAAATATAGTTATGGGGAAGGCATTTCTAAATGCATCACAAAGTTATGGAGTTGTTTTGTATTTCTATATACATTGCAATGTTTTTCACCATTTGAATTATTAATAGAATTTAGCTTTCGTCAAAATACTCTTTTCGTGATATTGTATTTGTGTTCTCTGCAATATTGCACTTTCTTACATATTTAGATCAAGGTGGTGTTACCTAGACAATATGAATCTTAAAGACATAAAATATGTCTTTTTTTCAATGACCAAATGAAAAGATGCTTGAAGTTGCCTACATCCAACTCTTTAATTAACATTTCATGGTTTCATATTAGTGTCAATCAGGATAGATGGAGGTGACTTTGTAAAAGACATAACCATTAAAATAGTACAAGAAAGACTTATAAATACATTGAGATTCTATTGTGATAACTCAAAGTAATTGGTAGCATAATTGTATTAATGGCAGAGACTGAAAAAGCTATACAACAGTAAGTAGCAAGGGAAGGATAATAGTGGCAACATGACTTGGAAGATGGAAAAAGTATCACCTTCTTGGAAGAAGAGTGGATACATTGCAGTTTCCTACAAGAATGTAAAAAAAAAAAAAACTAATTAAAAAAATGAAATCTGTTAAAAAAAATGAAAATATGTTTTCGTAGTGCCAAGGGACTGGTGCGATAACTCCACTAATTCAAGCCTACCAAAGAAAAAGGAGGAATTGGAGAAAAAAAAGGGGAAAAAGAAGAACGCAATTGAATAGAAAGAATGTTGTCATAGCGGGGGGGAGTGGGGCGATAACTCCACTAATACAAGCCTAACAAAGAGATGAAAAGATGCAATGATGAGCAAACTAGTAAAATGACGGATGAAAAAGTGGGCGCTGCTCCAATTTCCCGCCATTTTATGGTTTTCACCCGATTACTCCGTGCGGGCTTCCATTTCCCTCAGTATTTCACATCCCACGTTTCACCGTTAGTATTAGTTGCAGGCATGTAACGCAATTATTTTCCCATCATAGGAGCTCTGTGAAGCGAAAACCATGCCGCCTGCTACAGACAAATTCTCCACACTTCCAGATGCCATCCTCTGCCTCATCCTTTCTAAAATCCCGGTGAAAGAGGCCATCAGATCCTCCGTTCTCTCAAAGAGATGGAGATTTCTCTATACTCAAATGCCCCAACTCATTCTATCCCCATATCTTCTTTTGGGTCCTCAGGATCCTGATCCATTATCCATTGCAGCAGTGGAGAATATCATCTCCAAAATTCTGCTCCTGCATTCCTCAGATCTGAAAGTTTTCTATCTATCCAACGACATTAGTCATTCTGCGCTCCTACGCACTGGTAGCCAGTGGCGGTTTACCCGCGACAGTGTATACAAATGGGTGCGGTACGCAGCATGGAGGAATGTTCAACATCTCACTCTCTCGGACTCCCCAGAGAGGGAAATTCCGGCTCCTGCTCTATTCTCCTGCACTCGTCTCAAAACCCTTACACTCTGCAACTACATTCTCTCTGATCTTCCAAATCATTTCCCTGGATTCAACCAGCTAACTACTTGTACCTTCGAATATTTGGAATTGACAGACCACTCTTTAGCTCTCATTATTTCACGTTGCCCTCTTCTTCAAAATCTTACCTTATTTAAATGTATTGGTCTGCAGCAGCCCGCCATCTCTGCTCCAAATATTACAGATTTAAATGTGACTCAAGGCGTGGAGGTTTTAACAATAAATTGTCCGAAGCTTAGTACTCTACAGGTAGACATGATAAGGGATTTGAGAGTGAATGGGATACTATTTCACGAGATTTCAAGTTCAATTTGGGAACTCAACTTGCAGGGTGGAAGCAATTTGATTGGACTGAAAATGGAAACGTGTAATATCTCCGCGGAGAGATTTACTGAGATAATGGGGAGCTTCAAATCATTGAAGGAGCTGGTCATCTTTATTGGGCCTTTTCTTAAAAGTGAAAAAGAGATGGATATTTGTCTTCTCGATGTGTTCGAGAGGCTTCCTCATCTTGAGCGTTTGTGCATGGGTGACAATTTCATCTTGGTAAGAGCATACTTTCTATTTAACTTTCATTTGTACATTGCAATGCATTTTTCAATGGTTAAGTGTGTTTATAGTTGCTTCTTATAGGTGTCAGGGTATTAATAATGTGCAAAAAAATGTTATCCAAGGCCTGCAATATGTGGTTTAATAAAGATATTATCCAGCTGTGTGTTGCATTTATGTGCATCCTACTGTGGGCAGAGTCCTGCCTTTCATGAGAGAGTGCCCACTATAGGATATGCACAGGCTGTAAAATTCTTCCATTGCTATTGTTATTTTCCATGATATTCATCATGCACATGTATATCTTTTCTTTGTTAATGAGTGCAGAGATGGCTGATTGTGGTTTGAAACGCAATGCAGGAACTAGCAAAATATAACATACCTCAATCTCTAAGCTCCCCTCTCTCTAATCTCCGTAAGATAAATGTGTACATAGATATACATGAATTTCGTAATAGGGAAATCTGTGTATTGGAACGCTTTCTTCAGAGCACCCCTGCTCTAGAGATGATGGAATTCTATTTAACTGATGCCAACGATTCTGAAGATCCATTGTATGCAAAGTTTTTAGAAAAAGTGATATTTTTGAATAGAGTTTCAAAGCAGGCAAGGATACTGGTATCATATATGTGAATCTCCTTGTACAATACAGGCTGCAAGTTCATTGAACCGGTGACTAGTAAAAAGGCTTTCCCTTTCCTTTCTCTTTTATTAAGAAAAGGGGATGTTCAATGAGATTTTGGAGAATATTGAAGAAATATTATTGAATATTTTTGAATGAAAATTCAATATGGTACTGGGTCATGTTCATTGTGAATCTATTTAGACAGTTAAATGGAGTCATGGAGGTTAGAAAGGGTTTGGTTTAGGAAGGAAAAAAAATCATAAATCCTATAAAGCTGGTTTATATTTTTTAGTTTTTTCTGTTAAACTTCTCAATTGAAACAATTTATGGAAAACAAAGTTGCATTATTATATTTATATTTTCTTGTATAATGAAATATTAGTTAATTAGGAATCAACATGTTGATCTGGGAAGGGATAATTTCTTGGCATTGCCTAGTAGTAATCAGCTGTGTTACAATTAGATTGTTGTTTCATTTCCAAAATAAACAACAAATTATTATTGTTATTGTGGAGGAATTCCAAATATTTGAAGTCAAAAGGAAGAGAGATTATATTGTTATTTACAGATTGTACTGGCTCATTCTTGGGGCAATTACAAACAAAAATAGGCTGATGTTCGTTGGTATCATAGAATTGATAATCGCTTAATTGTAAAACAAAATACTAATGCTGTTAAAAGGGTACTGTAATAAAAGTATTTCAATAGGAATGGGAAAGGAAGAGACCCAAATTATGATGTTGCTCATGAACTGGGTTTTCCAAAGTTTATATAAAATTAAAAGATAAAGAAATCTTGCATATCTTGAAAGCCTTTGTCCTTAAAGAGATTTCACGGTTGATGAAGCTTTTTTGTTGCAAAACGAGAGATCAGTTTGGAGCTCTGTTATGCCATTCTGTTGACCCTCCTTTGTGAAACAAGTTGGAGAATGTCCTTCCATATTTTCCTAGCCCTGTTGTGACAAGTTACAATCTGCCAATTCAACATTAGGTTGTTGGATCTTAGAATCAATGATGAAAGACTTTTATTTCAGTGCACTGATGATGTTTTTCAATAAAGGATTGTTGTTGGTAGAGTGTATATAGGATGTCATAATGAATCATTCCTTCCTTATCTTCAGACTTGTGGGCCCTGTCCCATGGTCACATTTCGGGCGAATGAAGATGCCATTGGAATAATAATCCAATGTTTTTAATAGCTCAGAAATGAAAATGTTTTGCTTATTGATCCATAATCACTTAGATTTTGGCAGAGTTGATTTACCAATATGGATTCTACTGAGTTTTTTGAAATGCAAAAAACTAAATTTTCTTTACCATGTTTTTTAAACTCTGTTTTATACTGGTTTTTTATTAATTATTGTAGTGTAACTGTCTTATGTCTATAAATAGATATTTTCGAATTTCATTTTGTATTCATACGAGGAATATAAAATAATTCATACATTGACGCATTATACAACATACAGAATTCATACAAACGAGAAAGTTAGCATCAAAGGGGAAGCTTGCTTGGTTTCAAAAAATCTCATGGATTACAAATCAGCCTCGGTTATTCTTATGCAAATGACTCCAGGCTAAAAGGAATGGTACTATGCTTAATTTTCTTTTAATACACCCACTGGTACTATGCTTAATTTTCTTTTAATACACCCACTGGGCAAATATTGTCCTACAACAAAGGGTCTTGATATTTTTAGATAATGACTAAGTATATAGCAATGGTTTTCACCTATTTGGCTGAAAGGCTCACCATTTATATGGTATATGATCTTTTATTGTGGGTAATTCAGTAAAATTGTCCTACTCAAGAATCTTAGCTTTAGTATAGGCTATTATGGCTAGGATGACTTCTCCCTCTTTGCATGAATGCTAGATCTCTATTGTCCATCAAAATGTTGTTTTTTTTTATTGTTGCAATGTGATAACTTCCCAAATTGGCTTTAGTGCCTTAATGAATCAATTGCCCATGTTTTGAGAATGTTGAGTTAACATAGTTTGATAGTGACTTTTCTCTTACACTTCTTGAGTGCTTGAGCTCTTCTTTATAAGTGGAATGTTAGCTTCTTCTTTGCAATTAGAAGGAAAAATCTCTTCCTTCCTCATCGTATGCCTCCTTAGCATGAATCAAATAATTTTAAGTGCAAAACCCAATCATTGTAATGGTGGAACCCCATATTTGTCTATTTTGTGGCATTTCAAAGGCCCCTACTTAGTTATTTGGAATGCTAAAGACACAAGATTCAGTGATGGCATCAAATTATTTGTTCGTCAATTTTGTCTAGTTGTTCCTTTGACTTCCTTGAGTGCCAACAAACCCTATTAGTTGTTATTGCTTCCTTGATAGGCATTTGGTTCCATTTTTTTGAGAAAAGATCTTTTGGCCTTCCATTTTCAGCTGGTCACATGGTAACCTCACAGTCATTGTAGAGTCATTAAGGTTTCTTTGTTGTCTCATGGGCCCTTTGTCCTTGTCTAGTGTTTCGTTGTTATTGGTGGTAGGATTCCCTTTAGTCCTTTCAACGTTACTTTTCCTTCATAGATGAGCTCCTAGCATAGTTGTCTCGCATAATGGGTTGGGGTAGCTCTGTGGAGTCCTTGATACAACAAGCTCCATTGTAATGTTTAGTCTCACCAAGGATCTCCCAAATGGAGATTTGGTGTAGCTTTGGGAAAACCTTAGCTCTAAAGGAGTGGAGTCTTTGAAGTGGCCCCCAAGCCAGTCGAGTGGAGAACCTTTTGGTGGTCACCTCTTTGAATGTAGTCAATCCTTAGTTGGGATTACATTAGTAGGCTTGGGTAACTCCATGTAATCCTTGACAGTTAATGAAGGCCTCAAGTTTTGTTGGGTCACTTGATGGACCTTCCTTAATGTGGACTTGGAGTAACTCTATCAAGCTCCCAATACTAAGCTTTGGCCTTCAATTCTATCGAGTTGGGGGGGACTACCACCCATTAGAATTTATCTAATCATCATTTGTTGCATGTCCATTATCCATCTCTTCACTCTGTCATTTCATTGAGTGTAAACCAAGCTTGAAGAACAAGGGTTATTTAGCAAATAAATTAAAGAATTAACCACTTGGCCACTTTAAGTCTTTGAGGATCTAATTTAGATCAACAATCTTCAAGATTAATTGAATCTTAATGCTATTTATCCCTTATTGCACCAAGGTGTTCTTTCTATAGACCAAATATGTGTTACATAAGCTTGCAAATAGATTTGGATTGTTTGATAATTTTTACAAAGATGTCTATTATGGTCCACATTATAATATTTGTAGCCCAAATTAATGTTTTCTTGCAAGAGGATTTTGGATTAGTAGAGGTGAAAAGAGGCACCATCCCTATTATAATTTGGCACTAGTAACCCTTATCTCTTTATACTCAGATATGCCATATTTGGTGCCTTGGAATAGCCTTTAAGGTTGTAAAATCTCATGGCCTTGTTTTCTTCTAGTTGGAGTTCGATTTTGTAAACTAAATCCATGATGGCATTCAACATAATAATGGGACAATTTTGGAATATGCTTCTTAGATTTAGTTAGAATTGATGAGTCATGAGTTTGTGGCTTCATTAGACTACTACAATTTTGAGTTGGTTGTTAAAATGGAAGTAGATTAAGGATTCAATGAAAAGTAAAACCATCTAATTACTTATAATGCAATGCATTTGTGTGTTCCAGTGATATTTGCATTTGTTTTTTTATTACCATGAAGAAATGGCGCAAAATACGCTTCCTACTCTAATTAATGAGGGAAAAAATGCTCAAAAAATTCAAACAAGCGATTGCAAAAAGAAAATAACATAGAAACATGCAACTGATTACATAATGATTTCCTTGGGGAAAACCATTTTGAGAGGAAAAAACCAAACTTCAAAGAAAACTTAATAATGTGTTATTTGGTGGTCAAGGTCACAACGTACTTTTGGAGTCTTTGTGTTTTTAATGGGAATAATCAATGATGTACACGTTTTGGAGAATTTTTGCAACATAATAGTACATTCATTAACTTCATACTATACCTCCAAGCCTAGAACTCAATATATATGCATGATAAAACTATAAATCATTATGGGCTCTAATCCACATTGTAGAAACCATTGATTATTTTTAGCTTCTACTAAAGTTCATATTTTTTGCATTGAGATAATTGTGATAGCATGGTTCACATGCATTGTTGCCTATAGCCTATAGATATAATATAAGAAACACAATAATAGGCGTACTCTAGAACCACACAAAAGTAAGAACACCAGTAGCATAAAAGCTATGACAGAGGGAATGATCCTTCGTTGTCATCTCATTGCGCTGAGAATCATCCAAAACTTTTGAAAAGAAAAACCACCGATACCATCTGTTTGCATAAAGGAAACAACTAGAATATCTTACCAGCTGAAGATGACTGCATGTTGTAGATAAAGTGACAAAAAATTCTTTGCAGAAAGTGTTGCCACTGCTTGTTAAGTAGTGAGACATAGATACCAATGCTAGCATCTCAATATGAGATTATCACTGGAGAAAGGAGAGATGTATTAGATGATGGAGAGGTATTGGTTGGTTGAGAATTGTTAACAACATGAGGCTCAGTGAGGTCCTCCGAATCATAATCAGAAACAACATATTTCTCAACCCTTTGCAAATAGGAAAGTATATCATCCAAGCAGAAACAAACATTCTTGAGAATGCACTTGATATGCTCTTGACCAACAAAAATTTTGTAATTGTCTACCTGCCTATCTCTGAGAAGCAATCGAAAGAGAGTGTCCAACTATTGATGTACTGCTATAGACTGTGGAAAATGCAGTATCCTTCTGAATTTCCTAGGGTTGGGAATCCATTTAAGGTCTTCAGCGCCCACCTCTGAATCAGAGAAGTAGGGCTTATCGCCAAACTCTCTCATTTCAAGATGTCGAATTTCGTTTCTAATCTCCAGAGGGACTAAATCAAACAAATTTGCAACCAGATAATTGTCTTCGTTGAGAAGTAGAACTGTTGGCATCCCCTTGTTGACTCACCATTCTCTATTGAGGCGACATAGTCACAAAGATGGGCATATGAATCACGTTGACCTAAATTACACAAAGACAACTGACTTGGATAACATAAAGAGAAATTGGAAAACCCCACAAGTTTTGAATCCTTGACCTGAGCAAAAGTATGTCATCACAAAGCACACTAATTAGCTTTCGTAGATAATAGATTGCAGACTATAAAGCCTAGCGACTCTTGACATAACACAACCAAAGGTATTAAAAGTGTGACCTGAGTAATAACTATACCCAAATTCTTGAACCCTTAGCCAGAACAAAGACTCGACGATTTTATGGGGATGACAAATTACAACAGGGCACTCTTGGATACTCCTCGCATAATACATAACATGTCTATATGAAAGTTGTAGAAAGTCATGTACTATAGACGAAGGTTGGTCACAACACAGACCTCGACCAATATGAACAAAGACCACAAACATTAAACCACAAAACTCCCAATTTCCCTATTAAACTGCAGGAATAAGAAACATTGCTAAAATCATATGGAAATTTTCCTAGAATAACATACCACACATACCAAGACAAGACGATTGAATGATATACCTGGAGAATCAGTTCATTGGAGCATCGAGGAAAGTAGAACCACGACCAACTTTAAAATCAGACATGAGGAAATGTTGTTTAGGAATAGGATAAAGAACATTGACCTCTTACAAAAAACCAAAGCATTATGAAAGTGTTGTGGCCAAAAAGCAATATTCCCTCAAAAGGGTGGTGACTCCTTAGTTTACTAAGAGAGAGATTCAAACAAAATCAAAGAACAATGTATACCATGACATAGGAATATAATTTGCAAAGTGGGTATCTCTTATGTTAGGTCCCTATATTACTAGTATAGTCCCTTATTATTGTTAGTGTAACCCCCTTATTGTTATTATTGTACCCCTGTAACCCCCATATTGTTATTCTTGTGCCCTTAAATTATTATTGTTAGGTCAGCTAGGATTACATTGTGGCCCCATGGACTCCTATATATAGAAAGGAGAATGTAGGTTCTTAGATTTATCTAAGAATTGTTCATTCATGTAATTTATTGTAGGTTTCCCCCTTGAAGTGGCTTATTTATAAGGCGTTGATATCTCTTTTCTTCTATTTTGGAGGTGGTTTTACAACATTTGGTATCAGAGCTTTGGGATTCTAGGGTTTCACTGCTCCAAACAAGTCATCGTGGAATTTTCACTCTAACATTTTTTCTACGAAATTTCAGAAGCTGAAATTTTTAGAGTGTGAAGCTAAAATCTTGAGGAAAATTATCGTAAAATTTCAGAGCTTTTTTTTTAATATTTGTGGAGATTTGATCTGTGGAAGGTAGGTCATTTTGTAGGCTCCTGAATTTAACCTAAACAGGTCATCATGGAATTTTCTCTATAAATTTGTTTCTATGAAGGGTCAGAAGCTGAAATTTTCAGAGTGTGAAGCCAAATCCTAAGGAACATCATCACAAAATTTCAGATCTTGGTTCACAATATTGGCGGAGATATGATCCGTGGAGGTTAGGGCTTTTTCAGGCTTTTGAATTTCATCTCAAAGAGGTGATCATGGGAAAATCTTCATAACTCTCTCTCTGAGCATCAGATTGGAATGCTATAAAAAGTCACTGCAAGTACACTGACTGTATTTTTTTTTCTATCATTTCAGAGCCAAAGGAGGAAACAATGACATGTGGGAAGTCATCAAAGTTCGCCCTAGTGAACTAGTCCATAATTGGTTCATTGGGGAGATTGGACATAAATTTGTCTTGAAGAATCCAAATCATATCAAACCTGTGGCATTGGAAAGAAGCTTCATAGGGCTACTATAGGGCCAAATTTCAGATATTAAGGATCCACAATTATAGAGATAATTCAATTTCAATATCGAGCTCCTCCAAAGCAAGTAAAAAGTGTGTATTTTTTTTTTTTTTTTTTCCGAATTGCATAAGTCTTGTTTTAAGAATCAAGTTGAATTGATTCCAAGGGCATATTGTAGAATAGATATCAGTATTGGATTCTAAAATGGCCCCTAAAAAGAATTCAACACCCATTAAGCCTTTAGAAGACTCTACTATGACTCATGAAGACGAAGAATGGCAACTTGACATATCAAAATTACAAGAGCAAGTGCAACAAATTCGCTTCTGCAAAGGTTGCTCAAAAATGACATGGAAGTTTTTGAAGAAAGACATGGAATCTAAGATGGATGGTTTGAAGAATGGCATGGATGGCATGGAAGCTAAGATGGATGGCATGGAATCTAGCATGGAATCTAAGATGGATGACATGGAAGCTAAGATCGATGAAAAAATGGAAAACATGAAGAATGATCTAAAAGTAGACATGGAAGGTTTGACAATATTCAATTAAGAAATGTTTCCTAATTGTGAAAATATAGTAGAGGAAAATCATGATGAGAACAAAATAAATGTTAATCATGATTTCATAAACTCTAATGTTGGAAGGAAGAACCACCATTTTCCAAAAATGGATATGAGGAAATTTGATGGAAAGGATCCTGTAACATGGATACTACATATGGAGAAATATTTTGATCTCAATAATGTGAAAAACACACAAAAGGTACACATCGCAACTTTACATTTAGAAAAAAATACATTTGTATGGTATCGATGGCTTTGCTCCCGTACACAAATTGTCACTTGGTCAATTTTATGGAGGAAATGATAGCACATGATGAAGATACAAAGAGCAACACCTTCTTTAGCCATTTGATAAATCTCAAACAAAAGTGTTAAGTGGGGGAGCACATTGAGGACTTCCAAAAATTTAATATAAGGGTAACTGATATTCCAGAGGAACACAGGATTGATCTCTTCATAGTTACTTTAAAGGATAGCATCCAACATGAAGTTCGTGTTTTGGAACCTGATTCTGGCAAGAAAAATTGAATGTAAAATTATGGCAACAAGGAAGCCTACCGCTCAATTCTATAAAGAGGGAATTGTTGCTACTCCTAGATTTCCACAACCTTCAAGGTTGACACCACAACAATTGGAAGGAAAAAGAGCAAAAGGGCTTTGCTACAATTGTGATAGCAAATACACTAAATTTCATGAGTGTGTTGACAAGAAATTATTTTACATAGATTGTGAAGAGGAAGAAGAAAATGAACAAGAATTTTCAAAAGAAGAGGGTATACACTAGGAACCAACCCTAGAAGAATAAGAAATGAGTCTGACCATATCATGTAATGCATTGGCAGCAATTACCACTCCTCAAACTCTTAAGATAAAAGGACATATCAAGAAGAGAAAGGTAATAGTGTTGATTGATTCAGGTAGTACCCATAATTTTATTCATTTTAAGGTAGCCAAGGAATTGAATTGTTTCCTATACCCAGCACTAGAATGTCAAGTGATGGTTGCAAATGGAGGAACTATAAATTACTCTAGAAAATTCCATAATATGAAGCTAACCATGGGGGAATATGTATTGAATAGTCCAATGCTTTCCATTCCTATGGGAGGTGCTGATGTTGTACTAGGAGTACAATGGTTACAATCTTTGGGGATCGTAGCTTTTAATTTTCAAGAAATTTTCTGATTTTTTATTTTTTATTTTTATTTTTATTATTATTTATTTTATTTATTTATTATTATTTTTTTTTTCTGGGGACAGGGTGAAGTTGAAATTTTATTGTGATGTATGGTGGAAGCCGGAAAGATATTGAAGCCCTGAATGTCATAAAAAAGCTTCTGAAGAAAGATCAATGAGGCGTAATTGCACAATTATGCTCACTAGAAGTTCCAACATCAAAATCATCTATTTCTATAGATCTCCAAAAAGTCTTGGACAATCATTCCAAGGTGTTTGAAACTCCCAAAGGACTCCCACCTATTCGTGATCATGATCATGCTATTCATTTGATTCCAGGAAGTGTTCCTCCAAACATAAGGCCTTATAGATATCCTTACTTCCAAAAGAGCGAAATTGAACGTATGATTGCAGAAATGTTAGAGGCGAGTATAATTCAACCTAGTCAAAGTTCTTTCTCTGCTCCCGTAGTATTGGTACACAAGAAGGATGGATCATGGCGAATGTGTCCGGATTATAGGGAGCTCAATAAGCTCACCATTGAAGATAAATTTCCCATTCCTGTGATTGATGAATTATAAGATGAATTACATCGAGCAATTTATTTTACCAAGTTGGATCTTCGTTCAGGATATCATCAAATTAGAATGAAGACTGAAGATATTCCAAAAACAACATTTCGAACCCATGAGGGTCATTATGAATTTTTGGTCATGCCTTTTGGCCTTACCAATGCACCTTCTACATTTCAAGGGTTGATGAATTCCATTTTCAAACCCTTCCTTAGAAAATTTGTGCTAGTATTTTTGATGATATACTAATCTACAGCAGGTCTTGGAAGGATCATGTTGAACATGTTGACAGGGTGCTCAAACTATTGCAGGAGAAACAATTGTATGCAAAAACATCCAAATGTTTCTTTGGAGTACAAGAGGTGGAATATCTGGGTCATATTGTATCTCACGAGGGTGTTAAGGTAGACCCTAACAAAATTAAAGCCATTAAGGAATGGAAAGTCCCCACAACCATTAAGTAGTTGCGAGGATTTCTCGGGTTAACAGGGTATTATCGCAAGTTTGTTAAAAATTATGGGAGAATAACAGCACCTCTAACAACATTATTGAAGAAAGATGCATTTTCATGGACTCCTGAAGCAACTAAGGCCTTTGAACATCTTAAAGAGGCAATGTGCCTAGTACCGGTCTTAGCTACGCCAGACTTCACAAAAACCTTTATTGTGGAATGTGATGCCTCAGGAAATGGAATTGGTGCAGTTTTAATGCAGGAAGGAAGACCCATTGCTTTTGGAAGTCGTCCAATCAAAGGAAAGTATTTACAGAAACCTATTTATGAGAAGGAAATGTTAGCAATACTGCATGCACTAAAGAAATGGCGAACTTACCTAATGGGAAGACACTTCAAGGTAAAATCTGATCATGATAGTCTTAAACACTTTTTGGAACAAAGACTATCTTCAGAAGAGCAGCAAAAATGGGTCACAAAGATGTTGGGTTATGACTTTGAAATAATCTACAAAAAAAGGAAGCTAAATGTTGTTGTAGATGCACTCTCAAGAAAGAATGAAGAGGTGGAAGCATTGCTTTATGCCATTTCTATTATCCAACCAGATTGGATAACCGAAGCAAGAGATGAATGGAAGAAGGACAAAGATGTATGGACACTCATTCAAAAGTTGCAGCAAGATCCTAGTACATCCGATACATTTAGTTGGAAAAATGATTCCTTATGGTACAAAGATCGCTTATATCTTTGTAAGAATTCCCAACTAAAACAAAAGATTCTTCTGGAATTGCACACTTCTCCTTTAGGAGGACACTCAGGATTTTTAAAAACTTACCACAAGGTGAAGAAATAATTTTTTTGGGATGGCCTTAAATCTGATATTCAAAAGTTTGTGGCGGAATGTTTGGTTTGCCAGCAGAATAAAGTGGAAACAATTAAGACCCCGGGACTTCTACAACCTTTATCCATTCCAAGTCAACGTTGGGAGGAGATTTCAATGGATTTTATCATAGGTTTACCTAAATCCGAAGGAAAGAGTGTCATCATGGTGGTAGTTGATAGACTTACCAAGTATGCACACTTTTGTGCATTATCTCATCCATTTAAAGCAAGTACAGTTGCTACTACATTTATGGATAGAATTCAAAAGCTACATGGAAGCCCAAGGGTTATTGTGAGCGATAGAGATCCCATTTTTACTTGAAATTTTTGGACGGAGTTATTTTCTTGTTTGGGTACTCAATTAGCTCATAGCTCATCTTATCATCCTCAATCTGATGGTCAAACTGAGATAGTAAATAAATGTTTGGAAGGATATCTTCGTTGTTTGGTATCTGATAAACAAACACAATGGGTCAAGTGGTTACCTCTCGCTGAATGGTGGTATAACACTTCCTTCCATACTGCAGCAAAAATGACCCCATTTATGGCACTTTATGGATGTCATCCACCATCCATCACATCATCTTTAAGAGAAAATTCGAAGGTTCAAGCAGTGGAAGATCACATCGAGCATCAACAAGAAGTTCTCCAACTCTTAAAGGATAACCTGAATTTGGCACAAAATCGAATGAAACATGAGGCAGATCAACATTGCAGCAAGAGAAGTTTTGATGTAGGAGACTGGGTATTTTTACAGCTACAACCATATAAACAAATGTCTCTCAAGCAAGCTAAGAAGGATAATAAATTATCGCCAAAGTACTATGGTCCTTACAAGGTGTTGCAAAAGATTGGTACTATGGCATACAAATTGGAGCTTCCTGCTTCTTCACGAGTGCATCCAATTTTCCATGTTTCATGCTTAAAGAAGGTTATAAGTGAAAATCTTCCAGTTCAAACAATATTTCCAGAACTTGATGAGGAAGGAAAAATCATATTGGAACTTGAAGATTTCATGGAAACAAGAACTCGACAGCTACGGAATCGATCAATTTCAGAGTATCTCATCAAGTGGAAGAACTTACCCACTGAAGATTCTACATGGGAGGATGAGAATTTTATACGGAAGCACCCAGAGCTACTCAAGTGTTGAGGACAACACTTTTTTGAAGGAGAGGGGCATGTTAGGTCCCTATATTACTAGTATAGTCCCTTATTGTTGTTAGTGTAACCCCCTTATTGTTATTATTGTACCCTTGTAACCCCCATATTGTTATTATTGTACCCTTAAATTATTATTGTTAGGTCAGCTAGGATTACATTGTGGCCCCACTAGGATTACATTGTGGCCCCATGGACTCCTATATATAGAAATGAGGTTTTGTAATTTGTATCATCCAAGAATTGTTCATTCATGTAATGTATCGAGGTTTCCCCCTCGAAGTTTCTTCTTTATAAGGCGTTGATATCTCTTTTCTTCTATTTTTGGAGCTAGTTTCACAACATCTTCTCTCCACCACCCTCGATCACGTTGTATATTTTCCACCCTGCGGTTGATCCCATACATTTATAATGTTAGGAAAAAGGAGAATGATGCGAGGTGGGAAAACCATTTACATGCCAAAGCAGGACTTTGAAGTTGTGAAAATTTCTTAACTAAGAAACCCTACTATTAAATCTCGATTTACTTCTCCTACTTGATTAAACATACAAGTTATTAATCTGAATATTCAAAATTAACATCGAAGTAAATAAAACTAACAACCTACACATACAGATCATTTATTGAATAACACGCTCATATGACAAAGTGATAGATTTTTCAGACAAATGTCCTCGGAAAAACCCAATGCGGGAAAACTGGTGCAACATATATGAGGGCTTATTATTATTAAGCAGCAGTTTCTGAGTACATCTATGGTGCCATAAACTTGACTAATCCAACAGAGAAAACCTCGGAAATCAGAGAAAATGTGAGATATACCTCACTCTCGCAAGTCCCGGCTGACCCGGATGAGCAACTGGTGAAGCCCCAGGTGGCTCTGCACACCAATTCCGTAAGCCTGGGCTGAGGAACTGCGTCACCCTATCTTTGCGTGGATATGCTTCTCTCGGATCTTAGTTTCAGCCCTACTGGCTCAGAAACCCTTGCTTCCGACATAATTTCAGACTTTTGCTTGGAGATGCTACGCTACCTTTGCGTGGGCCCGCGTCACCCTCCCGAGGGACTGCTTCACACCCTATGATGGTTGCGCTGCCTTGACTGCGTCTCTGCTGCCCTTGCTCTGCAATGTACTCTTGGCCCTCTTGACCAATCACTGCATCCGCCCCTTGTTGCAACTCTGAGTCACTCAAATTTGATCTTCATTCAAGCACTATTCCGTCAGAAGAATTCAATCTTTTAGACTCTGTGTGTGTGTCTCCAACTGACCCCAAGCCTTTCTTTTATACTTTTCTCATTGACACATCAATGGCCATGATTTAATCTCTTATCGACGACTTAGATTAAAATACTACTTGATCCGCATCACTCAGAAAATTTCATCACATGTGTTTAATTAATTCACTTTAATTTTTCTAATTCCCTAAGTTACACTTAGGGTCCTCATTAAAAAAAATAATTTTCTTTAATATCTCACACACCAGATGAAATTTCTCCAAATGCTTTCTAGGTTTTGGAGGTCTTGTGTGGTTTAGCCCCTCCACAAAATTTCAGGGCTAGAGCACACCCGATGCTACCTCAAAATATCAACACTCCCTCTTAGCATAGAGTGTGCTCTAGTAATACATCCACACCATGTGTCGCAAGATCTCTACATCAGTCTCTGCACTTTTGATGCTTGGTCTGCTGCCCTCCATCCACTGCACTGCTTCTTTCTGTACTGCTACCCATGTCACTGCCACTGACACTGCTACATCTGTACTGCAGCTCCCTCTCAATTTGTTGCATCATGCTGCCCATAGCACTACCACTGCTAACTACTACACCGCAACTCAATTGTTGAGAAGTAAGCAACTGAAGGATCCCTGCCCAATCATTGAAAGACAAGTCGGGTTGCATCTCATCACGTAAGTTTCATTGGTTGTTGCTCTGCATTGTCCTCCTAAAGCGATTGCGATGCTACACCTCTGCACTGCGTAAGCACTACCTCTCTACGTCGCTGAAGTCCCATCAACCTCTGTGCTGCTGCTGCCTCTGCACTACACTGCTCCCTTTACATTGTCTCAGCACTGCCTTCTGCTTCATTGTGATCTTCTGCACCCATTGCTCCACTTGTCTCGCTACCGTCTTAAGGCTCTTGTAGCTCGTATGTGATCCAAGAGTTGGGCTACTCAAGGATCCTGCCTTTCCATATGTAGCTACTCTATAGATCCATGTTTGCCCACTTACGTGGCTCATGAGCACTCATGGCTATGTCATCATCACTCCCATTGTCCTTTGCTGTTGCTGCCTTTGATTCAAAAGATCCCTTGTTCTTATTCTTAGGAAAAGTGTTGGCAAAGTGTCCAAGTTCGCCTCAATTAAAGCACCAGACCTTGGAAAGGTCTCTCTTCTTCTTCCCTTGCTGCCTTCGTTCCTTTGATGCAAGGGATGCATCTTCTTCCTCTTATTTCTTTACCTTGACTATTTCGCTGCCATTGCTTTGTCTCTTGGTAAATCTCCTGATTTCCTCCTGACGGAGGATTGCCCACATGTTTACCCAAGATGGAAACGCTGCCCTGCCCAATATGCTATGGACAAACGTTTCCCATTCCTCAGTGACCGCATTCAGGGCAGTCCTCACCAAGAGGCCTTCATCTGGAGTCGCACCCATGGAAAAGTTGATCTCAGATAGTTTGGAGCTTGAAGAGGAAGGGATCTATCTCCTCACCCATTTGCATATAGAAAAACCACATCTGACTCTCCAGAAGCATTTTCCATTGGACAGAGCCTCTTTGATACTTCGTCTCCAAAGTTTTCCACATTTCATTTGTTGTGTTCTTCCTGGAAATATGTGGCACGGCGTGATCTTTGACTCCATCTATGATCAAACGCTTAGCCCACGCTTGATTTTCCTTGAATTTCTTCAGAGGATCTGGATCGATAGGCACAACTAGGACATTATCTACATGGTCCTTGATGTCTTACTCGTCCAGGATTGTCAGGATCCTAGCCCTCCAGATAACGAAATTGGAAATGTTGTCCAACCTATCCTGATCTCTCAGTCCATGAGAAGCCATCTAGCTCAAATATGTCAGAACAAATAATCTTCTCCCTTTTTCTGCTGCAACACTCAAAAGAAATATTAGATCTAGGTTTCTTGGCGATTATAAACCCTCTATAGTAGTTGCTCCCTCTGACAACTAATTTCCCTCCTGTAAATTCTTGACCAAAACAATTGAACAATACTCTACGATCAACCTCCTAATAAAATCTCATATCTGTTTGGCGTAGATCTTCTGAGTAACTATCCTCCTCCCGCTCTTTGTCAACTTAGCTAGGCATGATTTTGTACCGTCAGAATCTCCACCACAGCAACAACTTCTAAATATCTGAAGCCTTGCTTCTGGATCTCAGAAATACTTCACAAAAAAAAAAAAACTGGATTGCGTCCCTCTGGCTGGCCTCTGCATGAGCAGACTGGTTTAGTGCAGCCTCTACGCAGCGACTTTGTAGCACAGGCTGCTCCTCCGTCCCTTTGGAAGGCACTGCACTGTCTATGTGTTTCCTAGATGGGACTACATCAGCCCCTACGTAGTCTCTGCTAGGACAACGTCCTCTTGATGCTGCACTGCTCTCTTTGGATGTTTGTTGCTTCAGCTTCTTTCTACAGCAGGAATTTCTTCAGCCGATTTTGCTGGAAATTTAGCTTGATCTGCAATGCTCTGATACCATGTGAATTTTTTTAACTATGAAACCCTATCGTTAAATATTGATTTACTTCTCCTACTTGATTAAACATACAAGTTATTAATCTAAATATTTAGAATTAACATAGAAGTAAATACAATTAACAACCTACACATAGAGATCATTTACTGAATAGCACGCTCATATGACAAAGTGACACACATATTTTTTGGACAAATGTCCCCGGAAAAAACCAATGTGGGAAAACTGATGCAACATATATGAGGGTTTATTATTATTAAGCAACAGTTTTTGAGTACATCTAGGGTGCCATAAACTTGGTTGACCCAAAAGAGAAAACCTCGGAAATCAGAGAAAATGTGACATATACCTCACTCTCGCAATTCCTGGCTGATCCAGATGAGCAACTGGTGAAACCCCAACTGGCTTTGGGCAGCGACTGTGTAAGCCTGCATAGCTGGGGCTGAGGAACTGCGTCACCCTAGACCCATGTGGATCTTCATCTCCCGGATCTCAGTTTCAGCCCTGCTGGCTCAGAAACCCTTGCTTCCCACAAAATTTCGGACTTCTACTTGGAGATGTTGCGCTGCCTCTGCGTGGGCCTACGTTACCCTCTTGAGGGATTGCATCACACCCTTTGATGGATGTGCTACCTCCATTGTGTCTCTGTTGCCCTTAATCTGCATTGTAATCTTGGTCCTCCTAACTAATCACTACATCTACCCCTCACTGTAACCCTAAGTCACTTAGATCTGATCTTCTTCTGAGCACTACTCCGTTAGAATAAATCGATCTCTTAGACTCAGTGTGTGTGTCTCCAACTGACCCCAAGCATTTCTCTTATACTTTTCTCGTTGACACATCAACGACCGTGATTAAAACATTGCTTGATCCGTATCACTTAGAACATTTCATCACATGTGTTTAATTAATTCACTTTAATTTTTCCAATCCCCTAAGTTAGACTTAGGGTCCTCATTAAAAAAATTAATTATTTTAATATCTCACACACCAGATGAAATTTACCCAAACGCTTTCTAGGTTTTGGAGGTCTTGTGTGTATTAGCCCCTCCATAAAATTTTAGGGCTAGAGCACACTCGATGCTACCTCAAATTCTCAACATAAGTGACAAGTGTTAGTGATGCCACACTTGTTAAGAAAAAAAACATTCCTCTCATATTGAAGCTACCATTAATGATCTCAGAGAATACATCACCCAAATCCACGGATAAATGAGACAACCCCACCATGTATACACAACCCATTATTACAGATAAAACTAGGGATACAATGAAGGAATGAGACACAAACTTCCACTCACCTCCACCAAATCCCACCATTTATGAGGGAGCAACTTTGGTTGGTGGCATCCATCCAAACGACTATTTCCCTGACATATATTAACAATGGAAGGAAAAATGTCGATGAAGGCACACATTTCAAACTAAATTCATTGTGGCTATCATTTCCACCCCAACAGGGATCCGTCTGTAATGGATTTGTTTTCCCTTTCGAGCATAGCCTTTATTCACTGCCTCTCCTCTACCCAATTTGAAATAGGCCATGACATATCCATATCTAGACCCGCAAAACGAAAACCCATGTTAGCAAGTTGATCTGCCATTCCATTTCTAGCTCTTTGTGTATGTTGAATTAGGATATATTGAAAATTTTCCAATATTTCCGAGATATTTGCCACGACCTCTTCTAGTTGCCAAATATGGATAATCTTGGAAGCAGGTTTGCCATTTAACAATCACCGAACATATTTAATTACAGGTAGTGAGTCCCCATCAATTTGAATTAATTTAAATCCTTCTCAAAAAACGATTTGGAGTCCTTTCTCTACAACCATAAATTTTGTAAGGTTATTACTGGCAAAACTACAATCCACTGCAAAATTTCGTAAAGGGACTGACTTTTCATCTCTAAAAATTCCCCCAAACCTCATAGGTCTTGGGTTTCTATTATATGCACCATCAAATCTTAACTTAATAAAATTTATGGGAGGGGGAAAATAGAAATGGTTGATCACTAAATATTGATTTGTAGTGAGCTAAGGAGAAGGAGGGATCATCTTTCTATCCAAATTTAGGTTCCGAAGGATGAAAACCCTAGTTGCATCAACTTCCCAATTCATTAATTACCATGGTATTATTAAAAGGGTCTCTCGTAGGTTTGAGAAAATTATGTCCCGAAGAAACCATTGTCTTCTCTCCTTCTGTTGAAAGATCTTGTTATTGTGCTCTTTCCATAAATTCCATAATATGAAACCAAAGATTAAATTTTGTTGAAGTTTGCAATGAGAAATAGTGAAATTGGCATCCAGAAGCAACATGACAGCACCTACACTAGTGTGAGACCACAAGTATGTAGTGATGGGTCCTAGCGATACATTAGTGTGAAATTCAATTTATTTAATAAATTGGATATGTGTCAAATTTAATTACCACTTAATTAAACTGGACAATAAAATGTAATCTTATCTCATAATCACTTGTAATAGTTATCTGAGTGTGATAAACTCAGTTAGCTCATGGAATTCGAGTTGAGGGTAGTTGGTGAGGCATGCAGGGTGATTCTATGTGTTCTAGAGTTCAAGTTGCAGTTAAGTGCATGATTTTAATGCATGAGTAATCAGTTAACTCAGTTAGGTGAGTTAGACTCAGTTGAAGTAGTTGTAACTGTTTGTTGCACTAGTGAGAGATCAAGTGAATTAAATCATATTTAATCCATAATCAGTAATCTTCCATGCAACTGATGATTTACTATTAATAGTTGAATGCGTGTTAGTTCTAGTGGAGACCCAATTGAGACAAAGGTTAAAGGAAAGTTGACTATCAATTGTGATATTAGAAAACTACCCAAATGCAGTTAAAAGACCACAGGATGCCCATGATACTCAGTGCATTTGAGGAAGGCTGAAATTCCTAAAGAATAGGGATTGCATTCATCAGGAATTTTGTGGGAAAGGCAGGCTGAAGACAGGCTGAGATTTGGCTAAGTGTTGGCCTGATTTTGCCTGAATCAGTGTGAGATGATAGGTAGATTGCAAGGGACTCTTGTGAGAAGAGTGCATTGTAATTGTTTCATGATTCCTTGTGGAATATGCAATATATGATAAAGGGGTTTTGAGCAATAAGCTTTCCCCAAGAAATTATTTGTGTTGGGGTTTGATTTGATTCTTTATTTTATTATTGTGATTGGAAATTGTGTTTATTTTCCGCAATTGATTTGTAGAAGGATTTAGTATCCAACTTTAGTACATTGCTTGATCGGATTGAATCTATTGATATACATATGTTAGTATAATTTATACAAATTCCAGCCATGTTAACGATTAGATTCTTGAATTGGGCAGTTGACCATTGATTCACTGCAAAATTCATATCATGAAAATGTACTGCAGGAGGAGAAAAATACAAGTTTTTCCCATACATCTACAACAAAGCGACATGAAAGGAATATGTTTCGTTGATTCCTTCGCTTGGAAACAAAGAAAACAAAGAGAAGGTCCTTCAAAACCTCACTTACGAATTTTATCCCAAGTTAAAAGATGATTCCACCCAAATAACCATGGAAAAGTCGAGATTTTGGGCCACTAATACCCTAAACATATCCATCTCCATACATGCTCCTTTTCCAACTGTAGGTGTCATGTAGTAATCAAATACACTTCTTTAAATGTAAAATGACCATGCTATCATGTTCCCCAATGTACTATGTATGTTCCATTAGAGTACATGATCCTCCTTACGTGAAGCCCCTAGAAAAAATGATCCCATGGAAGAGGGTGAGGGGATGGAGGCTAGACTATTTATCATTTCCAAGTCCTCCAAAATGATGCATTGAGCCCCTGTTTCCAATAATCATAAACTTTCATCATACCTATATTTTCCAATAAAATTTGTATCCCCTGTAGGCTATCTTTTTCATTTAGTCATGGCATTTGTTTCCAAGCTTCGTCCCAAAAATTGTCTTTATCTCTAGCTTTGACGTCCCAAAAGGCATATTGTTGCACTATATATTTACTATTATGAGCCCAATTCCATAATCCTGATCCTGCAATAGTATGAGTATAACGTAATCTGTCATTTAGAGTAAGCAATTTAACATAGTTAGATACCCTTATTTCAACCCATCGCCACCATAATTTAGCTCCAAAAGCAGTGCTAATGATATCCAAGTCTCATAAACCTAGTCCACCCAAGGATTTAGGTAGACTAAGTTTCTCCCAGCCAACTAGTGACCATATCTTGGATTTGTTAGAGTCTCTCCATAAAAAATATCACCATATATTTATGAGCTTGCATCCTATGGTTTTGGGCAATGTCATTACCACCAACTCATACACTGAGATAGCCTATAGTATCAACTTGGTAAGAACCAACCTACCTGCAAAATTTAAGGCTCGAAAAGTCCACTTTTGGATTCTATTGGACAACTTAGTTAATAAAACCTGCCAAAAAACAATTCATTTTGGATATAAAACTAGTGGTACCCCAAAATACTTGACTAGAAGGTGATCCATCTTATGGGAAAGGTGTTTCCAACTGCCATAGGAAGGATACAACTACCTGAATAGGCAAGACAAAACAATTAGCTATCTACTTGAGCTTAGATATCATCCCAATAAACTCCCCTTCTAAAAGCCCCTACCCCATACAAAATAATTAGCTCTCTTACTTGATAACCATCGCACGTACCAATCATCTACCCACATACCAATTCCCCTTACCAAGTTTTGATAAAAGGAACAATAAAAGGACCAATCTCACGTAGACGAGTCAAATAGGTCTGAACAAAGTCCTCACAATTAAAGAAAAAAATAGTGGTTTTATCTTTGTTAATCACGGTATCATATGCATCAACAAAGAGTTGTAGGATCTTTTGGAGGCCTTTAACTTCACGTAATGTGGGAAAACCAAATAGGAAAATGTCATCAACATATTGTTGATGTGTGAGTGGTAGATCCTTACCAAATAATTAGATCTCTTTAATAAATCCCTAGGTACGATATTTCGATAAGAATCTACCTAGTCCCACCATAGGCAAAATAAAAAGGAACCGAGATAAGGGATCCCCCTACCTTAAACCCCTGGTAGGTCGGAATGTGGAAGACTATGAGCTATTAACTATTATTGAAAAGAAAGGGGATGAGATAAGAGGAAAAAACCCAAGAAATCCATTGCCAAGAAAAACCAAATGCATCTAAAACTTGGAGTAAATAATCCCAACATATATTAACTTAACTTATTACCTTATACTTTTTCATAGAGTATAAGGTATTAGGTTAAGTTAATATATGTTTATAAGTTTTTATTTATTTATTTATTGATAGATATGTTTATTTTGGAATAAAGCTTTCAAATTTTTAATTTAATTATCAATCATTATTATTTTTTTGGTAGTTTAGACTAATCCTAAACCCACGGGTTTTGAACCAGTGACCTTGCATATGGAGTGCCTTAACAGTGCACCCCATCACCGACTGCTCTACACCACGTGGGCTAATTATCAATAATTATTAGATGTATGGTAGGGATTTAATATTTATAGAATATTTTAAAATATTTTTAATAGTAGTCATAGATTAAAGGTTAAATTTTAGTTCAAAATTAGTTATGCCACTTTTTCCTTTTTAATTAAATTGATCAATTAAAAATAAATGCTATTTGAACATGAGTTATGGTTTTTAGAATGCATATTTTCACAGTTCAAATTTATGTTGTTGACAAAATTTCTAAAATAAATTGTGTTTGGAGAAATTGTAATGTCCTACATTTTGGGTGAACACTTCACCCATTTTCAGGACAGTTAGACATTGCTTACAATCCTAAATATTAGTGAAGTATTCACCCTAAAAGTTGGGACATTGTAATTTATCCATATACATTTTTTTTTTTCAGAAATTTTGTCTCCAACAAGTTGAGATGAATGTTCATGGTTAATAATCTTGTTATATGTATTTTTTCCTGTGTATAAAACTCACATATTAATTCTTTTTATAATTAATAATAATTCTAAGAAAATTCTTTCTCCTATTGAGAGCTTGGCTATGACTAGGCTTCTGTTGTACAAGCACAAGCTCAATAGCATAGGAGACCATAGACTTCCTAAGCTAGCTTTAAATTCCAACAAAAACCACCTAAGGCTTAAATGAGGTTGGTATAAAGACACCAGGTCCTGGTTAAACCATTGGGAGATCGATGAGAATGTTGTATTGCAAAATATCAATAACATTAAAAAATGGTTACTTCTAAGTTCAAAGAAAAAATGTGGTGTGAGAAAGATCTAGCAGTTAAAAGAAAATTAAGGAATTATAAAGAGGTCATCAACCCCACCTTAGAAGATCAAAAGTATCTCTCTATTTTAACTAGCTCAAAGAAGAAAATTAATATAGCCAAGATTAGAACAAACTCTCATGAGCTCCATAGTGAAACAGGTCGTTGGAAAGTTCCTAAAACACCATTGATGGAAAGGATCTGCCATCTCTGTGGGAATATGAAAATCGAGGATGAAAATCACTTCCTCTTAGAGTGCCCCATGTACAACCACATTAGAGCTCAATTTCATAATCTTTGTTGCAATATTGACCTTCATAGCCTTTCAAGATGTCAAAATTATAGTGGGCTCGGGAGGCTTCTCTCCAAGATTTTTGAGCATAGGAATAAAATCTTAAATCAAATTAAATAACTCTTTTCTTTAGGTCCGATAGACCAAAGATTGGTCTCACTAGACGTTAACCATCATCATCATCATATTATAATTTAAATAAAATTATAATTTATTTTATCTTAGCAATAAAAAATTTATTATGAAAAAGTGTTTTGATATTTACGTCGTAAGAGTTCTTATTTGAAAACACCTTTCCTAGGTGCCAATGCGTCCATGTGTGTTACGCCTTAAGGAGTTCTTATTTGAAAACAACTTTCCTAGGTGCCAATGTGTCTATGTGTGAGCCATTGGATAAAATATTAGATGATTGAAATGTTTTAGGCCATTAGATCCACAAGTAAATAGTTTTATATTTTTTTTATAATGTTTGCTTTTTTTACTTTTCTTTTTAATAAGTTAGATTGATTTTAGGTGTATAATAGAAATGTTGTAATGTCATGTTTAACATTTTGACTATGTCAAATTACAAAAAAATAAAAATAAAAGTAAATTAAATAAAAAACAAAAATAATAATAAACTGTAAAAACAACCCATGGTATTGACCTTATTTGAAAACAACTTCCCTAGCTGCCAATGTGTCCATGTCTGAGCCATTGGATCAAATGCCAGACAATTGAAATGTTTTAGGCCATTAGATCCACAAGTAAATAGTTTTATAATTTTTTTTATAATGTTAGTTTTTTTTTTTCTTTTTAATAAGTTAGATTGATATTAGGTGTATAATAGAGCTGTTCTAATGTCATGTTTAACATTTTGACTATGTCAAATTACACAAAAATAAAAATAAAAGTAAATTAAATAAAAATATTGACATAATGTAATGAACATTTTAACTAGGTCAAATTAAAATAAATAAAATAATAATAAACTATAAAAACAACCCATGGTATTGACCCATGGTATTCATGTGGAATATAGTTTATTAAATTATTTCACAGGAAATGATTTGTCTTGATCAATAATAATGAATGTTCATAATTATCATTTCTTAAATAACACTCAATTTACCTTTAATTACTTAATTGTAATAGTTTGTAACTACATACATAATCTATCCGATTTTCTTTTTGTTAATGAATATCAAAGTTCTTCTATTAAAAAAAAAACTATATACATATCTTTAATTACCTAATTGTAGATAAAAAATATTACATGTTTTTCACTTTATAATCATAAACAAATTTCATATTATATGATGTCAAACTTACTCAACTTTTTATTCTCAAATATTAAACAAAGTTTTTTACTACATAATTTTAGCTTTTGTAATTTTTTTATTTTTCAATTC
This sequence comes from Pinus albicaulis, assembly GCA_034641835.2. Lineage (NCBI taxonomy): Eukaryota > Viridiplantae > Streptophyta > Pinopsida > Pinales > Pinaceae > Pinus > Pinus albicaulis. The sequence goes on from CM076582.1 coordinate 1,215,823,159, forward strand.
AAACAAAACTTACAAAAGAAAAAACCCACTTAGTCTTTACTGTACATTATAGTTTTACAAAATTGGCACTAGTAAGTTGACATAACCCTTAGGGGTTCTTTTACAAGTTTTATCATAATCTTTCCGTTCATCCAAGAGTGTATTCTAGTTTATAACCTGATCCACAATGAAAGAAAATGGCTAGGTATTTCACAAAGTATTAGTTTGTAACATGATCCACAATCAAAGAAAATGACCAGGGATGTCACAAGCTATCATTCACATAGTGATGGTATTTCACAAAGTATTAGTTTGTAACATGATCCACAATCAAAGAAAATGACCAGGGATGTCACAAGCTATCATTCACATAGTGATCTATTGACATTCTCAGTTGAAATGGATCCTATTAGATGCATGGTGGCAGACACTAAAAATTCAAAATAGATATATGTTTTGACATCCATATTCTCTACAAACCATCCAAATTTCCCATCTTACACAACAATTTCTAACAATAACCACTCAATTTACTCTCCAATTTTTGAAACCCCCACCCATGCTGGGGAGATCAGAGTGTAAAATCAAATGTTCCTGTGGTTTTTTTAAAGGGTTCATAAACAAAACAGACAATGAGAAAGTCAATAGTGTGGTACACTGTAAAATCAAGTGTTTCTCTGGTTTTTTAAGCGGTTCATAAACAAAATAGAAAAAAAGAAAGTCAATATTGTGGTATAATAACTTATTTTTGAATCATTGTGACAAACAAAACATCACGTTAGCTCACATAATATATATAATGCTATAAGGATCTAAGATGATAATAATGTTTTGAATCATGATAACTAGGTGAAAACCAAAACTAAGTTGTAGCCACAAGAAAAAAATCACAACAACTCACAGAATAAATCCAAGGTTGCAATGAACCCCATACATTGTGATGGACCTCATGGGAGTTTTAGTGCACATAGAACACCACCCTAATAATTCTATACTCTTGATCAATTTAGAATAACCTAGGATGTGTAAAATATTTTAATAAGAAACTAGATTTGTAATTATGAAATATAAAACTATAACTTAAATTTCTGAATTTACTTTGTATTTTTTTTCTTATGTATATAGAGAAAGAATAAGCCAAGTTTGGAGTTAAGAAAATAAACCATAACATAAAGAACAATATCTCCTTCCAAAAATGTCTCCATATTAAAATGACATTCACTTTCTTGTATACCAAGACTATTGTTCTTCATATACAATTTTTGATAAGCATGCAATTGGCGCTCAGATATGTAGATGAACTTGAAGTAAACCCTATTTTTGTTAATAAAAATTATCTTTATTTACATCTATGCTTGAATGTTTTTTTTTATATCTTATTTGAGTTACGTGCTGTATTGTTAATCACTAAAGGATTTTCACCCCCAATTTCCCATTTCCATATCTATAACAAAATTTGTATATATGTGATCATATTATGTTGGTTTACGTATATGTTTTCACCCCCAATTGCCTATTTCAAAATCTATAACAAATTTTTTGGTTGATAACTCTTATCATCAATATCTTTGAAACATCCACTACTTGCTTCTATAGAAGTAAAATTTTCATTTCATTCCTTCAGGATGACTTGTTCTCTGCAACATCTTATTTATTCTAGGCTACTCTTTCCTATGCTATTGCCTTACGACATTTCTTTTGCAACATATAATGCAATTGCTAGTTATAAATATTTACTAATCATATATAAATATAGTTATACTAGTATATAATATTTTTATATTAAAAAATTAAATTTATAATTAATTAATAAATGTAGTTTAATCACTATATTTATTAAAAGAAACATTGGTTAACTTATTATTCTTTTGCGTTTAATGTAAACCAAATTGAATTTGTAACCCTTTTTTTTCGTTCTTCTTTCTTGTTCACATTTATAATAGCTTTGGTTAATTTTATTAATAGTTTGGGTTTATTGTAAACTCGATTAAATTTGAATTTTTTTCCTTTCTTTTCTTATCATATTTATAATTTAATTACTGGAAATCAACTTAATCATATCAATTTTTTATTTTTTATTTAATTATATATATATATATATATATAATTAATTTACACTTAAATTAATTAGTATTAAACACTAATTTAATATTAAACACTCATCTTTCTTTCAAAATAATTTACGCTAATCTAAAATAATTATTAGTTGGCTTAAATAACTCGTCGTATTGAATAAGTAGTTGGAAATGAAGTGCACAATTTGTCTTCACTCCAATAAACCCCTTTACTCCTTGAATTTAAAATCTATACCCATGCAATAAACAACCTTCCCCAAAACAAGTGGACAATAATGGAAAGATGATGAAATAGCTCATTGATCTAATTCTAGTAAGGAGAGTTAACCACTACTAAATATTTAATATCTAAATATTGAAAAATATTAAAGAGCTCTAAGAACTCAAGAATTTTTAAGGAGGAATTTTTATATTGTGTTAAAATTTTTTATCAAGAATAATTAAATAAGATAAATGTATCAATAATTAAAAATATATATAAAAGGATAATGTTTATTTTGGAAAAAACTTCAATATAAGAAAAAATCTAATTAATAAAATATTTAATGTTAGTCTTTTGACCAACAATTTACTAAGTTGGCCAAGTGAGTTTTCACTGTTCACATCTTTGGCACGTTACAATGAAGTTTTTCTAAGCTTTTTAAAGGCTTCATTACATGAAATCCATGGCTCATATCCCTCACACATTATAATGAATTCTGCCCAAGCCTTCTAAAGACTTCATTACATACAACCCACATGCATAAAACCATAGCAAAACAAAAACATATGCCTAAAAACACCACTATTTGACCTAGCAACTTTGATTATTTCAACAATTCCCACTTAAAACTTGACTTGCCATTTCCCATGACTAAATCTTCCAAAATCAACCAAGTAAGCTAACACTACTCATCTCCAAAATGTATCCTCTTGAAGCTTTATAACTAAGATATGTTATGCCCTCTTTATCAGGGTGAATACATGAAACTCGTTTACACTGTTTGACAAGCAAAAAAGTTTTGGGGGTGAAGAAAAACAACTTGATTAAATATTTTTTAAATACTCAATCAAACAATATTTTAACTCTCGAGCGAGCTATTTGAAGACATAAATATTACTAAGCCAAATAATTAAAAAACCCTTGATCAAACTCATGTGTAAGCCAAGGTTATCAACGAGCTCAATCAAGCATTTTTTTCCAATTTCAATTTCCCACCAGTAGAACTTGTGCGCGGTATGTTTAAAAAGAGGCTCGATGGATTTATAGGCTCGCTCAAGCCCCTTTTTAAATAAAATGCTTGGTCATGGTTTGCACAGACAGTGGACTTTGTCTTCTGAAAGAAAAAAAAAAAAAGACGACGACCGTGGACTTTGCCATGAGTAAACTCAGTTTAAGTTTTAAACCCTACACGTGTCACACAATGCTGCGCACTCCCGCACTAACTCTTGTCGTTGTTCGTCTTTCAATATTCTAAAGAACTCATGACATATTGAAAACACTGATCTGTTTACAAACACACGTGGAATTATCGATAATACAAGTGGCCCGAAACACTGACTTTCCTTAATATAGAATATTAGTATGGTAGAATAGGAATAGGAATAGTAATTTAGAATACTGAAGTTCATTAATTTTACATACAGCCTTTAACCTATAATAGGATAACCATTATATTAGCATCAAGAAAACGATTATATGTTGTTGGGTAATATTATGGTTAGTAGTAATTATAGGCTAATACGTTAAATCGATACCATTAAATGTTTAATATGCGGATTAATCAGCTGTAAGTAACCCGTTAATATGATATTGTCACTACCTAGATTAACGTTATTACGAGTATAACTAGCTATATTATTAGCACTATAATTAATCCTAATAGTTTACCGTAGATAGTCTTATACATATTAATATAACTGCTAATGTTTAATGGACAAGTTAAATCTCTATCCATTAATTAGCATTATTTATCAATTAATTATAAAGCAATAATCATAACATGGAACCTTGTGCGGGAATTTAATTAATAGTCCTGCCCACGTCTTCCAATTATTGCAACCATCCACAACATTGAACTTCCAGCAGTCTTGTTAGTGTTGGAACCTTCGGTAGCATTTAAGATCGCAACCCATTATAATATCAATAAATAGCTAAACCAAAGTTGAGGTAACATAGCTTCAAAAAGATGATTCTTGGTAACACAGTTTCTAAAGATGATTATTGGAGAAAGGAGTTTGTGCATAAAAATGAAGAAAAAACTTTTCTCATGTGCACCATTGCAAAGACATACCAAAAAAGCAGGTCAATTCAAAACAATAATCCTTTATTCATAGTCAAAACAAAATGAATAAAGAGAATATAGAAGAACTATATTTGAATATTTAGAATAAATTATTGGTATGAAAGGTGGTGATATGTTAAAAGTTAATGTATGTTATTAGTGCTTCCTAGTTCCATTCCTTTTAAAGATTGAAGAAAAACATCTATCTTTTGCTTTTATGTATGAAGAGCAAGGATTGAGGTTTTTTTAGTTGTTACTATTCGACAACGACCTTCTAAAAAAATTTCCAAACTTAATTTTGGAGCGTATGTGAATTATCATTCCAAGCTATCTTGTCTCGTCACATTGTTTGATTTACTATTCTTATGTTTTCTCTAAGTGTCGCATCCTTCTAAGTCAATAATTTCTAAGTTTCCTCACCTTACCTTTAGAAGTGCTTGTATTATCTTGTCCAAGGTTAGGTGAATTCATAGCTATTCTTGACTTAATAACTAGCCTTATGCACCATCAACACACATAAAAGTAGGAAAAAGTACTTTTAAAGCAAAAACACACTTCAAGGTCACGAAGAATTGTTCTCTTGTTGATTGCACTCCTTTGGTATAAATAATTACACATGTCTCGTTCTCTTGTTGTCTGCACTCCTTTGGGATAAATAATTGCACCCTTCTTGGAGCACACTTCTTCATGCTTAATCAGTGCGCCCTCCTTCGTCCCAAAGACATGCACCCTTTCAAAACTCATGCATGCACTTTATTTTTGCATGTGGGTGCACTCTTAGAAAACAGGAACTCACTTCACTTTGCTTAACTAATTCACTCACTTTTCCACAAGTGGTGAGCATGTATGGAATGGATTTGCATGCAATCTCCTTAGAATGAACTTGGTTAATAATTTTTTATCATAATCATTCTCATAGGGGTTGGGCGCACATCTTTGTATCAAAGAGCTCTTCCTTGATCTTCATTCCAAGTATGTTTTGCATGTTTATTCAATTGGTTGCCTTTGATGTTTTCAATGTCAATATTGCTTTCCTTGTTGGTGTTTCACTTCATTTCAATTTAGTTACTATCATTTGAGTTCATTCTTACTTCTACATGTGTCAAACTGCTGACATAGGTGGTGACTCTTCATATTCTCTAACTCTTCATATTGTAACCATGATTGCGACAAAATATATAAGAACTTGTGGATCTTTCTTCTCATCATTTATATCATTCCATATTGCTGTTGAAGTTTTCCTTGAGCCATTCCAAGATATAGCATGCTTCTGGAAGCCAAATCCTGACTATCTCTGAAAACGAGACCCAAAAACACAAGTTTCCCTCAAGAGTGCACTCCTTCATCTTGAAGAATTGAGCACTCCTTGAGTGCATGAGCACACCCTAAAGGCTTGAATGCTTTCCCCTTTCATCTCTTCAACATGCACTTTTGCTCCCTCCTTGTCTCATGAGCACATGAGTGCACCTGGAAGGCCCAAAGGCCTGAATCCTGACCCCTTTGTCTCTTTGGAGTGTTCCCTTACATCCTCTTAGTCTCCTTGAGCACATGAGTGCACCTTGAAGGCCTGAATGATTTTCCTTCATGCTTGGTTAGTGCGCCATATTGCCTTTATGATATCTCCCTCTTGCTTGAGCGCATGAGTGCACCTTAAACCCTCAAATGACTTGAATTTCCTTCATGCTTTGATAGTGTGTCCTCCTTGTTTTTATGGAAATTTATTTCTTGTACAAGTAGCTATGTCTCGTCCTTGATAGGCTTATATTCTAAGTTACATTTTATGGCTTTGTAAATATGATTTTCTAAGTTATTGCTTGTAATAGATCGAAGATTTCATAAATCTAATCATTGTCTTCATAAGTATGCTTCCACATACAGGTGTTCAAACTGCTAGTATTGTTACTCTTTCATCATCTGTTGGAATGATGCCTCCAGCTACACATTGAGTGGCCTCCAAAGAAGCCTCATAAGTGAGCACTAAAGAAGAAGTATAAGTTACAAATCATACCATCCCCATATTTTCAGATACACAGTGCTTCATAGATAAGTCCACTGAGGTCACGTGGAAAGACGTCAAAGACACATTCATGCAGAAAAATTTCTTTGAAAACTTAGAAGATTTGGAAGTATAAATAAATATCAAGCGGTCCAGAATACACATGATCACATGTAGGTTCCCAATGATTCTTTGTGAAAAAGTGATTGAATGGATCCTTACACACATGGATGATTCAAATATGGTGCTTCATAGTGAAAGCGGTGGTCAGCTTGCCTCCTATTATGGAGAAGACACACAACCCTATTTTAAGATGCAAAAGCCCACAAAGCATGCCAATAAATTTTTTTACACTAGATGGATTGATCTCAGAACAAGTGATATTGTTAAATCTTGGTGTTGAGAGCGTGCTAAGCTCTAACACTGCCCATCTGCAACTTACCCAACCAAGATTCTTAGCGATGTGTATCAGTATCTCATTGTTATGTGTTGTAGGATGCATGGGAGAAATAACAATGACGTATTTGAAGAGAATTACACACACACACACACACACATATATATATTCTCAACATGGAAGTTACCCATGGAAAAGTCTTCAATTAGGCAGATATATTGTCTTTTGAGTTGCAGCGTCATGTTGGGTAGGCTAAAGAATCACTGCAATAAAACCAGGAACCATAGTTCCACATGTCTGCATTTCTATTAGATGGGATGTGTGCAGAATATGCATATCCAAGAGTATATTGCAACTAGACCCTACATGATAAGTTTCTAGTTTACTTCCACTCTAGGGTGTTGTCTAATTTGAGTTTCGAAGGGGCATAAGACAAATTATTAAAGAATTTCTTTGCAGTTGTATTTCATATGATATATGAGATAAATCCTCCTTGCATAATCAATTAGGTGAAGGAGTAATTGCATGATATCACCGATTTGTTTGCTACCTCTGAAGGTACATACATCTGATGCTTTGGATGTCAGATTTCTCCTCATATCATGTTGTGATATGTAATTAATAAGGCTTTCCTGTTAGAAGTGGATTATCAGTTGAATAAAGCGGTTATTAAGAGTCCTTCACAAAATGAAGAAAGCTCCTTTTCCCACTTTCCCTTTGAGGATTAGATTGTATGAGTTGAAGAGCCATAAGGTGGTAGAGGCATAAATGCATGAGCTAGATTGCTTACACTTTTTAATTAAGGAATATCACGAATATGACTCCAAAATAGTGTGCAAGAAGCCTTGTGAAAAGATTTGCTTCACTTGGGGATATTCATCAATGTTTACTGCAGAATACGAGAAGATAAAGAACTGATGCATTGCAGTAAGAAGAACACATCCAAGAATTGAATTCGATTCCTCCCAAGTTCCACCAACTCAATATGTGTAGGTACAAGAGGCACCACAAAAAACTCCTCAAGCAAAGAGTGCATCTTGAACGTAAAGTTTCAAGTATGATTTGACACGAGAAAGCAACATGAAATTGAAGGTTGATCCTTTGAATAAAGGTGATATCTAAGTTGAACAGGAAAGTAGATAATTAGAAGCAAAGATGCAACAAAAAGAAGAGAAGAAGAGGAAGCAACAAGAGTTTCTTAGGAAGCAACCAGAAGAAGAAGAAGAGGAAAGGAGAGTAGAATAAGAACATAAAAGGAAGTCACAAGAGGAGGAAGCAGTACAGAGGTTGGAGGAAGAATGATTGACTCAAGAGATAGAGGAAGAGTTGGAGGAATATGATACCATCCAACCCATAAATGGTGAACTAGGTTCTCTTGCAGAACCTCCTCTTATGAGTGATCATATCCCATTTGATGAAATGGGAATTGCACCTCCACCTGAAGATAGATTCATAGAAGTGTGTAATGTCATGTTTTATTAGCTCAAGAAAAGGATCATGCAGCAAAGACGAATATACTTCCCAAATGATCCTCAGAGTCTAGTCTTTGTATCCATAAGGAAGGTGACTACTGTTAATACTAGTAAGAATCCTCGGGAAATGATGGCAGCTAATGTTTCTTTTGATACAATATTACATGAAATTTTAGAGTATTTTTTGAATGAATATGCGTTACTAAGGAAAGAATTGGCCGCTGTAAAACAATAAGAGAAACATATCGTCGTGAAAAATCAGTGACTATCTTCGCACAACTTCAACATGGAAGAATGGAAGTCAACTATACAAATGGAACTGGGGCCAATGGAGGACACCTTGGCACAATTTTATGATGAAATGATGCTTTTACAACAAGTGGTGGAACCCCTTGTTGGAATTCAAAAGAAATCCCAAGAAGTCTTAACTATCTTGAAAGTGGAAAATAAAGTTGTTGACCAACTCCAGGAATGGGATGCCAAATATCTTAATGTTCTGTAACATCTGGTTAGAAAGTAAATGATTGTTGCTGATATAGATAGAGTACAGTTGAGACTCCATCGTAAGAACTACATCCGTCTTGGAGAATAGTCAACAAGAATTATTTCCACTTATAGTCGACTACATAATGGTTTTGAGTCTCTAGCATAGAAACAAGAGATGCCTTTAGTAGGATCAATTAAAGGAATAAGAGGCAAGGAAATAATATTTTAGGAAATTAGGAAATACATAGAAAAATTCAAGAAATAATCCAAACAAGAAGGCTTGGAGATCATCGAAGACATTATTCTACAATATGTCATTGCACTAGCTAAGGCACACATGCAATTTTCATGGCTATGGAATAGTGTACAATCAAGCTCCAAGATCATAATGACAAAAGAACTAGGGGTGAATATGCGGTATGAAGTGGAATTTCCGATTTAGGTCAAAGTCATCTCTACGGAGTACAGAGCATGGCATACATTTATTACCAATGAGCTCCATGAGGAAGAAAGTGACTTGTCAATTTGATAACATTTTGTCCTACTAGTAGTTTTTGTCTCATGTAGCCACCATCTTATATGTAATTTTTATTTTGTAATATGTTTTATGTAATGGAGTCCAAGGGACACATGACAGATGTGAAGAGACAAATATGGAATGTAAAAGGTCATGTATAGAGTATGAAGAGTTGTATGGGATCCCATAGGTCATAGAAGGTGAGCAATCATGAGGAAACTCAAAATTAATTGTCATTTCTTATAAATATATCCTCATAACTCAAGTAAAAGGCTTGGATTCTTGGAGTCTTGCCTTGGCTTCTCTTGTAGTGCGTATAAGATAAATCATTATTTGGAGAAGCAAGTTGTGGCTTCATGTTCCACTACTTGATCTAGTGTTTCACCTATGTAACATTTTACTTGGAGTTTTTCATTTATAATCAGAAGCTTTATGAGCCATCACTTCTTCATGCATGTATTGTGGATGTAGTGATACTATTCTTTTTATATTTGCTATATATTTTGGCTTAATTACATACTAAGACTAATGAACTAATTCTTTACTTAGATATGGATGTTGTTGAATGAGTGTTGTTTTGTTTTCACAATTTTTGTTTAACTTGTGAACTAATTTGCAGGTAAATCAACAAGCCTTTCTCTTCATTCCAGGGTCTCCCTTAGGATACTACTACTACTTCCCTAGCGAGGGGTTCGTTTTCCTTTACATGTCGTGGAAGCTCCCTGTGCATCTTACATTTGGTGTCACACAAAACTTACATACTTAATACCCCAAAGAGGTGTTTGTGATCTCTTGTGTATATGTTGTAACCAAGGCACATATTTGAAACCTTCACAATGGTGGTTGGACCATAAAACCGGATTGGACTCCTATACCAAATGGTGTAAGGTCTAATTGGGACTTTATATCAGGGAGATCCCCTGCATGTTGGCAGTATCTGACACTGTCAACATTTTGGTGCTAGAAGGAGGGATAGATGACAAGCTGAGCCTGTGAAGTCTGTTTGAATCTATGACCTTTAATGGATTCATCCTAGATCATAATACCAAGGTGTTTTTTTGAATCTTTAGATATTTCAATCCCCGCAGAATTTTTACATAACTTGTCACATATGAAATTCGATGGCAAGGGTACAATAATCGTCCTTGATTACGAAATTAAGTTTGTTAAATTTTTATTTTAAAGTGGTGTTTATTCTGAAGACATCCTCGCAAGGTTGTTCAACCTTACATTGGATGGTCATGCTAAGTAATGATGTTATTCTTTACCCATTTCTTCTATTTCTTATTTTAAGAAATTGGTTAATGAGCTTCATCGTGTTTTCGATAAGTATGAATATCAAGATGTCCTTAATGAAATAAATTAGCTTAGAACGGAATCAAATGAATATATTGAGCAATTTCCTAACCATTTCCTTCATTTTTGCTATGAATTTCTAGATGAGGACGTAGACTAGCAATTTCTCGATGAAAAGTTTCATTTATTAGTCATTATTTCAAGAAAATATTTTGAATCAAATTCATCATCCACTCTCATTAAAAAGTAACTTCATCATCCTGGAGCATAATCCAATGTACCTTTAATTCCTTACCCCCCTGCTTTTTATGTTCCGTGTTTTGAGCCTAAAATGATCAGTAAACTTAAAGATAAATTTGCGGAAGAAGAATTAATTTTTATTTCACATCTTTCCCTTGGATGATGATTTGCCGGTACCTATTAATCAATCATATTTGAATCTTAATAATACTCTTGTTGATCTTGAACCCGTTAACCAAGCTAAACTCTTGAACCACCATCATCGTAGTCATTTTATTTTTTCTGAATTGTATGGTGATGCTTTTTCAAGTTTCATGGATGAAATTTTGTTCCCACAAGAAGATTCAGATTTGTAGAAGTTTCAAATGGAGTTTGATGTGATCGTTAAATATTTTCTCTCAAGTATAACTCGTTTTGATCAAGAATATGCCATTTTTCTTATTAAATATTTTTATTGTAATCTTGAGAATATGTCTAATGTGTTAGCCACCTATAAAATTTGTTATACCAAATGGTGGCTAAATCTTTTTAGCCTTCAAGAAACAATTCATTTTCAAATTGTGAGTTCTTGAAGTCTTTTGATGTCTCCTTTCCTTCAATAAAATTTCACTGCTGTTTCTCTCATAATCCTGAAAAATCTGTTGTTTGCCTAGAGAAAAGACTGCTAAAAAACCCATTTTTCATCATTTTTACCCCTCCTTTCATTCACAAGTAAACTCTATTTTCATCCCTTTTTCCTCTATAAAATCTCTCCAAAAGCCTCATTTTACCTTCAAAATTCACTTCAAGACCCTTTTAAAATCATTTGGTCTCCTTCCATTTGTTTTAAAAATCCTTTTTTCCTCTACCGAAACCCTCAGTTTCCCTTAAAAAACTCTGTTTTTTAGCCAAAAAGTAGTCTTTTTCATTATAAGAGTTTTTAGCCCCCGAGGGCTTAAATTTCATAAACCTTCGCTCCGTAGGACCTTAAGACCTGCAACTGGGCGCTTAAAAGGCCTAACATCCTCTCCGAACCCCGTCAAAACCTTTTTCTCCTTTGTATTTCGTAAAACCCGACTTTCCTTGGTATTTCAATAAAACTCGACAGTTCAAAGTTTAAATGAATATCAACCATATATCTAAACCGATTAACGATCATCAACTTATCACATCACAAATAATCATGTAACCCTTTTCTCTTGGTTCTTTCCTTTCCTCCGATGTGATCCTGCGATCGTTTCTCCACTGTTGATCTTCTCTACTGACCCTAGATCCAACGGTCCATATTGTTCCCCGTTCCAAACCTGCCACTCCGCCTTTTGCCTTCATAATTAAATCTCCACCATCGATCTAGTTTTTAGATCGACGACTCTCGCTCAATCGCAAATCAGAAAATCACAGTTTCCCCTAACACCTTGCCCTTTTGCCTTCTTCGATGTTGATTCCCCCGATTGAATCTTAGCCATCGAATCCACAAGAACCGACGGCTAAGATTTCTTCGAAATCTACCCACAAATTTCCTCCTTTACCCCTCCGATTGAATATTGACCTTCGATCTACTCCTAGATCCGACGGCTCACACTTAATCACATCGCGCAGCGTCCGAAGTGCCATCCCTCGGTTTCCTCCGATTTTGCGATCTCCGATCCAATCTTGACCGTCCATTCCCACAGATCTGATGGCTGAGACACAATCGCATTTCGATCATAATCCCATCACCTGTGCCTGTCGATTCAATCCTGGATGTTAATTCCCCTTCCGATCCGACGGTCAGAATCTAATCGCATTGCCCATTTTCTGTCTGTCCACCAGGTCCCGAATCATGTTTCCGATGTAATCTCAACCATCAATTCTGAAGATCTGACGGTCCACAATGAACTCGATGGCTCACCTTCACCCTTTTCATTTCTCCCCATTGATAGATCTCCGCCGTCCATTCCCCTGATCCCACAGTTCACATTTAAATAGCTGTTTGACCCCACCTACCTTTCCATTTGTGCATCTTTCCCTCTGTCGCGTGCGATCCACACCGTCGGATCCGTGCCTCTCCATCCGACAGTGAACATTGAATTTCACATTTTTTTTCATCCGAGGTTTAACGCCGAGAAAAAAACACGAAAAAAGTGGTTTTCTGAAGACACGTGGTGGGCAGCAAGGCATATTGCGTTTTTTTTTTAAAGATTTTGGAAACCACTTAGGAGCTGCGCGAAATTAGTGGTTTTTCATCTAAAAACCACCTTTCCCCCATTTTCAATACATTTTTGCGTTTAAATCTCCGTTTTTCATTCTTCTCATCTGACAGCCCAGATTCCATTAAGCCCGAGTCTTTGCCCTTTCGTTTATTCGTCAGAGCAATCTCATTGATTGTTTCCCATCGTCGATCTCTGAAGATCGACGAGTCTGATTAAACTTCCATTTCATTTCATCACCCTTCCCCTTTGCTTCCAAGTGCTCCATCTCTTGATCCTGACCATCCATCTCTATCATCCAATGGTCCTAATTAAGTTTTCCACCAAACTTCGCATTTATGCCTTTTTCGCTGCCGATAAAGGTTTTACCCCATTTCTTTTACAATTTTTCCATTTCATCATAATATTACCCCCTCCGCATTATATCACTCCCAATTGATCTCAGCCTTTGATCAATCTGATCCAACGACTCGGACTTAATCTTCCATTCACTCATCCAACCACCTCCCCTTTTGACCCCAGTAAGCAATCCTCGCCGTTGGTTGATCCCATCCAACGGACATGATCTAACCTAACCTCAGAAGCGGTATAAACCTTATCCACGCAGGATTTTTATAAATTTTTCTTGTTTGTGCAGGTTTTTAAAGGTTTTTCCATTGTTTTAAAGAAGAAATGAATGGCCAGGGATGACAATCCCTCAGGCCACTATTCATGAAGAAGATCAATTTGCAAGGTTCTCATCATGATTTATCCGTGCCTCATGAGCACTGATAACACTATAAAACCCTCTGCGCGCCTGCAAAAACAATAGAATCACAGTGAACCTTAAACAGACAGAGAGTATCAATGTCAAAGGGTGAGATTAAAACATAAATGAAGAATTAAAGGTTTTAACATAGTTCTGAGTGATTAAGGCGTGAACTCAGCAAATCAAATGCCTAATCCACAGTTGTTAAAGAATGAATACCTGAAGACAAAAAATTAAGCCTAATCAAACCTAAAACACAGATCAAGAGCAAATTAACGGTGTTTTAGGATAAAACAAAGAAATTTATCAGTCCGAAAAGCCTCCACTGCCACATCAGATGCAAATTAAATCCTCTCCAACCACCAAAGTGCCACCTGCATCTTTCAATAAATCAGAAGTTGGTAGAGTTATTGCCTTAATCAGTGATATTTTGTTTAAAGCAGCCAGAGTTATTGCAAACCCTGCCTGAAGGATTTTAAAGTCAACAAACTTTGCTAAGCGGCTAAAATATTTAATGAAAATCAATTAATACAGAGGAAATATCAGAAATATTCCCTGTTGAGCCCCTCAAAGGCCGAGAAGCATTAAACTGTATTAATTGAACCCATAAATATTTTCTATCATCCCACCTCTTCATTTATTCTATAAATACTTCTGTAGAAGATTAAAAAAATGTTGGTCTCTGAATATCTGATGCATGTAAATAGTTTCCTGAAGCCTCTGTAAGCTCTGTGTGTAATTGAAGATACCTAAAGTTGATATGAGAAGTTTGAAGCTGTAGAGACCCACTAGACTTGATGATTGTAATTGGTTTGAAGCATTCAAATACAAGCTAATTTATGGGATCCTAGTCTATGTCAATGGTGATGTTTTTCTTATTGTAAATTGTTATTTTATTTTTGTTTCCATTATGTCCATTTTATCTAATAAAGAACAACAAATATAAAGCTAGGATTTACTCTTTGCAGTACCCTACTTTCACTGATTAGCTTTATTTTCATGTTTTCTTCCAATTGTGTATTTAAGAATGATTTAATACAGTCCAAGCAGTTAAGGAATATTGGTGTGCCCATGTCTTACTGTCTAAACTTTAAACATTATTCTTGAATGTTATTTTCAGTTTATGCTAAGTAAATTTGAACTAGGGAAGTCTATGGTTAGCCCTGTCCTCTAGTTTCTTCTCTAACAGTTGTTCTGAAAGTTTCCCTAAGAGTATGTTGAAAGTAGGCTAGGTTCAAAGTCCTTAGCTGATCTTAGACTATTCTTTGTTTATCTTAAGTGTTGTCTTGAAAAGTTTGCTAATTAAAGAATGAGCTAGGGAAGTCTATGGTTAGCCCTGTCCTCTATTTTCTTCTCCAACAGTAGCTTTGAAAATTTTCCCTTTGAATATGCTGAAAGCAGGATAGGTTCAAAGTCCTTACTTGATCTTAAGCTATTCTTGATGTTTTTTAAATGTTTTCTATTGAAAATGCATCAAAAGTAGGCTAGTTTCAAAGTACTTACCTGATCTTAGATTACTTTTATGTTTTTCTTAAGTGCATGCCAAAAGCAGGATAGTTTCAAAGTACTTACTTGATCTTAGGCTGCTCTTTGTTCTTCATTTGTTTTTTCTCCATATCTTATTGTTTTCATTCCATAAAATCAACTTAAATAGATCCTTTGACATAGATGACTTGCCCCATGGACCACTCTTGAACCTTGTTGTTTCTATTAAATCCTACTATGACTCCATATCCCAATGGATTGAAGCTGTTTCTTGCTTATCTTGTTAGCTAAATCAATATTTCACTTGCATATACTTCACCCTTCATTTAGACTTCCTTCGCCTTCATTTATCTTTTCCCAACCAAAACCAAACAAAAACCTTGTTCTTCATAACTAGCCTAATATCGCACCGCAAAGCTTTAAAGATAAATCTATATTTGCACTTATAAGAGAGATCCCTCTATGGATTCAGGAGGGCTAGATCCTAGAATTTCAAAGTGGTTCCAATGTTCTCTCTGCAGTTTTGGTCTTGCCAATCTGCTGAAATTACAGGGAGCTAACATTTCTGGTGAGTCCGCTAGGGAATCTGAGTCAAATTTCATCTTAGACACCTTTAAGACCTAAAAAAAAACCCCTTGAGTACAAGTAGCCCTCTTCAAGCACTACCAAAACAAATGGTAATCATGATATATCTTATTTGAATCAGTGACAAACTAAGTAACCCTTAGGATTCTCATAAGACCTTATCAAACCTTGAAGGAATCAGCTAGCTTAGCCATAAGAGTAAACTTTCTTTGTCTCATCACCATAGCTAAGTGTTGAAACAGATTTAGGACACTCTTAGAACCCATAGGACTGAAATAACTCAGAAAACCCAAAAATATTTCAGATTGGTATTCAAATAAACATGGTGGTGGACCATAAAGCCTTTTACCTCCAAAAGAGCTAAAAATTTCCACCTGGTGACTCCAAAATCGAAACAGACCTTAAGAATCCAATGAGAAACCCATTATCATCATAACATCATTTAAAATCAATTTAGAAGACTTTAGGATTAAATTTTTCTTGTTTAAAAGATCAGTTAGCCTCTTAAAGATTGTCATATTTGGTTAAAATTTTCTTGTTCAAAGTTGGGTTTGAAAAACATAACACTATGGCTTTAAGAAGAATTCATACTAGGAGCCATCCTGATCCAAATCCCCCTGAGATAGTTGATAAACCTGAAAGAATTATTAGGAAATATTCTAAGGCCAAATCATCAACTATTATTAGACCATTCCATAGAGCTAATTCTATCCTTGAAAACCTTGCAGCTCTACAAGAATAACAAGTTGACTTAAGAAATCCTTTCAGAACTAGGTCACTTGATGATACATATCAGATAGATTTAGAGATTTCACTTTCATCCCAAGATAGAAGTGAACATCCTGGTAGCAGAGAAACTACTCCACCTGATTCACATTTCATTCATAATTTTGGTTTCTCTCATCCTAGATCTGCTCAACAATCTCTTGGTGATCCATCCACATCTGTCCTCCATACATCCACTATTCGAACCACCTCATTCCATCAACCCCCTCCTATCTTCCATCCTCCACCTGTAAACCCCCCATTTTTCCCACAACCTCCTATCATGGCAACATGCTATGCCCCTCTAGTCCTTCCTTTACCCTTAGTCAATCTTCCACAGGACTATTAGTCCAAGATACCATTGTATGATGCCAGTGGTGCAACTACTGCTTCACAACATGCGGATAAGATGAATGACTACTTTGACAGAAATGAGATTGATGATGAGACTGTCAAACTTAGATTATTTTCTCAAATTTTAGGGGGAGAAACAAGAAAATGGTTCAAAGGCTTAACCCCTCATAGTATTAATGATCTCCAAGCCTTCCATCAGTTATTCCTAAACAAATGGGAAGTTAAGAAAAACCCTCTCCAAATACTTTCAGACTACAACAATCTCCAAAGAAACATTGGGGAAAGTGTTCAAGCTTATTGCACTAGGTTCAATAGTGTGTATAATGCACTTCCCCCAGATCTAAAACCTCCACAAGGCTCAACTTTAAACAAGTTTCCTGAAGGATTTGATCCTGAAATGGCTTATCAACTTAGAGAAATAGATCCTTTGACTTTAGAAGACATGCGAAAAGGAGCTCTTGCTGTGAAAATTAACTTAATGGAGAAAAGAGCAAGAATGAGAAATGAAAAGAGAGTATCCTTTCGAGAAGAATTGCACCTGCCACATCTAACTCTAAGATGGAAAGAATGATGGAGGAGATGATGAAAAAGATGAGCATACTTGAGAGAGCACAAGCTAGTCAAAACCAATCAGCTCCTCAAAACAGAAACCAATCTCAAAACCAAAATCAGAATTTTAGGAGAAATCAGCCTCAAAACAAACCAAGAGACCCTGATTAGGAGATCATACCTTCTTTTCATCAAAACTATGTAATTGAGGTTGAAGAAACAACAGAGCAAACAGAGGAAGATGACATAAACATGTTAGGAGTAGACAATGATGAATTTGAAGTTCATTACAATAGGAAAAAAGGCCTATACACACCCTATGATGACAAAATAACAGAGGATGAATATTGCTATCAAGAGTTGGAAAATGTCATCATAGAAACTCCAAAAGAGTATGACCTTAGGAGTAAAAGCAATCAAGAAACTCCCAACAAAAAAACCTCTGATAACTCTACAAAAAATAGCCCTATAAATAAACCCAAAGTCACAAAACATAAATACAAAATAGTGGCTGGAAATTCTAATAAAAATAAAGAGAAAAGCACTCAAATCAATGAAAAACAGTGCAGACCTTAGCAGCGCTGGTACTTCAACTAGTGCTCCTATCAAAACTATTTTGACCAATGTAAATAGAGAAAATCAACAAACGGATTTTGCTGATAAAATGGTGGTTAATAAGGCTGAAACAAACACTTCAAAAAATCAGATTCCTTTTAGTTTGGAGCAGGAAATTTCCAAAATCAAAATCTCTTTTCCTCTTACTGAATTAGCCACCCAAGATGTGTATAAATCCCAAATTTTGAAGGCTTTCAACATAGAAGAGAATAATGACACTGTCAATCTTGATGATGACCAACCAGAGCTTTTATTTGGTCCAAAGATTGAAGGTATATATCAAGAAGGACTAGTTCCTCTTTTTTATGTTAGTTTAAATATTCATGACAAAATTTTACACAATGCCATGCATGACTCAGGGGCCTCTCACAATTTAATGCCCAAAGCTAATGGAGAGCCTAGGCCTTGAAATCACTAGACAATACAAAGATCTATACTCCTTTGACTCAAGCAGAGTGAAATGTTTAGGTCTAATCAAAGACCTCTGTGTAAACTTAGCAAAAATTCCAGCCAAGTGTTTAGTGATGGATATTGTAGTGGCTGATGTACCCCCTAAGTATGGTATGCTGTTATCAAGATCTTAGGGAGATAAGTTACAAGGAACAATGCAGATGGATATGACATATGCAACCATCCCTGTTTTCAATCAGAGTTGAAGACTTTACAAGGAAACTCACATGCAATACATGGTTACCAGCCATGATAGACCACAAAACTCTCCTCTTTATTTTGTGCATACAGGCCTTGACTCATTTATCCTTTTCAATGATGAAACATTCAGTGAACAAGAAACCTTATCTAAATTAGAGGTAGATAGAGAAAAAGAGGAAGACAAGACAAAAATGTCAAAACAATTTGCTAAATCAGAAAATCATAGCAAACAAATCACAAGTCTAGAGCTGCAAATCAATCATCCATTGATTTTAAACTTTGAGATTCAAGAAGAGAGTCCTCAACACAATGAAAAACATGAGGAAATAAAAAATATTCAACATAGTGCTGATCTTCAAGAACAATCTAAAAACACACTAGATAAAGAGGATAGTAGTAAAAAATAATGAGTTTGAAACTAGTCCTCTTTGGAGTATGCACTTTGATGGATCATGTACTAAGAGTGATGTAGGCGTAGGAGTGTGGCTTCAAAATACAATGAACAACCATGCTGAAGGGAATTCCTGCAAATTAAATTTTCAATGCACCAATAACATAGCTGAGTATGAAGCCCTCCTTTTGGGCTTGCACTTACTGAAGAAATTAGGGGCCAAAAAGATAAAGGTTCATGGTGATTCTGAACTAATAATTAGGCAAGTGAATGGGGAATATAGTGCCAAACATCCCAGACTTAGGGCCTATAGAAATGATGCCATGGATTTATTGAAGACATTTGAGGAATTCCAACTTATTTTTGTCCTAAGAAATCAAAATATTGCTGCTAATGGTTTAGCTTTTAGTGCTAGAACATGCCTTACACCTTATGAAACCAAACTATGTACTACACAAATCAAATTTCGACCAGATGTCCCTAACAATGAGAAATATTGGCAAGTGTTTGATGGAGAAAAACAAATAGAAGACTTCTTACAGTCCAGAAATGAATTTGAGCTGCCAAGTTCAGATTCAGACTATGAAACAGACTGTTCTAATGAAGAAAATCTACTTGATGAAGAAGTAACATCTCCAAAGATTGCTGATATAAATCTGTTAGCTAATAAAATTGAACATAATGCAAAAATTAGTGCAGATTTAGAAAGAGAAGACTTAGAAACTTCGCAATCTAACACACAAGATTTTCCAAAAGGGCTGGTCCCCTTAGAAGAATTGTTTGATTTCAATGATGTTGCCAAGAAAGCAAAACTGGAGCCTACGGAAACTGAGGTAGAAGAGTGCAATATAGGTAGTGAACTAAAACTAAAGATGATCAAACTGTCTAAAACTTTACCAGCTCACATCAAACTGAAATACATAGAGCTGTTTAAAGAAATTTCTAATGTTTTTGCATGGACTTATAATGATCTAAAGTCCTATGACACAGAGATAATTTAGCACAAGATAACCCTCAAGGAAAACCAAAGGCCATTTAAACAAAAACTATAGAGAATAAACCCTGTTTAATTACCTTTGGTTGAGAAGGAAATCAAGAAAATGTATGAAGTTGGGATTATTGTTCCTATTAGATATTCAGATTGGGTGTCTAATATAGTGTCAATTAGGAAAAAGACAGGAGAAATAAGGCTTTGTATTGAATTTAAAAACTTAAACAAAGCTTCATTAAAGGAAAACTACCCTTTACCCAAGATGGATCACATTTTACAAAAGGTAGTTGGTTCAAAAATAATTTCTTTGCTAGATGGCTTCTCAGGGTACAATCAGATTTTAGTACATCCTGATGATCAAATCAAGATAGATTTTACTACACCTTGGGGCACTTTAATGAATCTGAAAATGCCCTTTGGTTTAATGAATGCTGGTGCTACATTTCAGAGAGCCATGGACATTGCATTCTCGGAAGAACTAGGACACTTCATCATTATTTACTTGGATGATATCACTGTTTTTTCTAAGACAGATGAAGAACACCTAGAACACTTGAGGAAAGTCTTTGAGAAATGCAGAAAGTATGGGTTGTCTTTAAATCCCAAGAAAACAATGTTTGGTCTCCAAGACGGTAAGCTACTTGGACACATTATATCTGAAGAGGGAATAAAGATAGACCCAAAAAGGATTGATGGTATTTTGCAAATCAATCATCTAAGAAACATCAAGGAACTTCAATCTTTCATTGGAAAGATTAATTTCTTGAGAAGGTTCATACCCAACTTAGCTGAAATCCTTAGAAATATAACCAACATGCTGAAGAAGGAACATGGAGTTAAATGGACCTTGGAAGAAAAGAAGTCTTTTGAATTAGTAAAGCAAGCATTAACCAAAACACTTGTTCTTATAAGTCCCGACTTTACAAAATAATTTTTCATTTTTTCATTTGCATCAGAACATATAGTGGCTGTTGTCCTATTGCAGAAAAATCCAAAGGGATAAGAGCAGCCAATAGCATTCTTTAGTAAGGCACTGAGAGATGCACCTCTGAAGTACAATATCATGGAAAACAAGCCTTTGCCTTAGTCAAAGCCTTGAAAGACTCCAGAGATTACATTTTACACTCCCACATAATTGCATTTGTGCCAAACCCAGTTGTGAAAGACATTTTAATACAGGACCCAAATGACAAGAGAGGAAAGTGGATAGCTATGATACTTGAATATGATTTAGAAATCAAGCCCACTAAACTCATAAAAGGCCAAGGACTAGCAAGATTAATGGCTGAATCCAATTTTGAAGCTCTTGATATAAACATGATAAATGCATTAGATGAACAGGAGGAGTTGTCAACTCCCATTGTTGAAGATCATTTTATGAATTCCTCCTGGTATGCTGATATTTTATATGTTTTTCTCAATCTGAATACACCTCCTGGTTTGTAAAAAAAAGGCAAGATTTTTAAAGTTAAGAGCTATAAATTACTGCATTTTAGACAAATGTATTTATTGGGAAAATGCTAGTGGATTATTGCTTAAATGTTTGCCTGAGAATGATGCAGATAAGGTCAAGCATGAGTTCCATGAAGGAGAATGTGGAGGCCACTTCTATTGGAAGAAAACTGCCAAAAAAATCCTTAGAGCTAGTTACTATTGGCCCACCCTCTTTCAGGATGTCCATAAAATGATTGTTGCCTGTCATAAATGCCAACTCTTTAAAGACAAGAGAAAATTGTTTCCCTTACCCTTGCATCTAATCACTGTTGAAGCCCCTTTTCCGCAGTGGGGTATAGACTTCATAGGAGAAATCCATCCACCATCATCTGCCCAACATAGATGGATTCTCACTGCAAGAGACTACTTTACCAAATGGATAGAAGCCATCCCTTCTAGGCAAGCCAATGACACCGTTATTATAAAATTTCTTGAAACTCGTATCCTATCTAGATTTGGATGCCCTAGGAAGATTATCACTGACAATGTTGTTGCATTTGGATCCAAAAGGATGGTTGAATTTTGTCACAAATATCAGATTACATTGGGCCATTCTACTGCTTATTACCCTCAAGGTAATGGGCTGGAAAAATCCTCAAACAAGAGTTTGGTAAACATAATCAAGAAGTTGCTGGAGGACAACAAGAAATCTTGGCACACAAAGTTGGTACATGCACTGTGGGCTAATAGATTAACACTCAAAAAAATCAATTGGAATGTCACCCTACCAGCTTGTTTATGGAGTAGATGCAATTTTTCCAACCAGCCTAGGAGTGCCAGTTATGAGCTAATCCAAGAAGTACAGTCTGAAGAAAATGACATGTTAAGAAGATTAAATCAAACTATACATCTTCAACAAAACAGAGAGGAGGTCTATAACAAAGCATTAAAAAAGCAAGAAAGCATCAAGAAGCTTTTTGATAGAAGGAAAAAAGCCAACAATTTCAACATTGGTGACAAAGTGTTAAAGTGGGATTCAAGGAGAGAAGATAAAGGCAAGCATGGAAAATTCGATAACTTATGGCTTGGCCCTTA
This sequence comes from Pinus albicaulis, assembly GCA_034641835.2. Lineage (NCBI taxonomy): Eukaryota > Viridiplantae > Streptophyta > Pinopsida > Pinales > Pinaceae > Pinus > Pinus albicaulis. Next base: position 1,215,845,712 of record CM076582.1, read on the forward strand.
TTTCATTCATTCTACTGCTGGTAACAATGCTTATTTTTTGCAAGAATTAAATGGAGCTAAACTGTTTGGGGGTCTTGTCAATGGCAGGATGCTCAAACATTATTTCTCTTGACCATATCAGTTTGGAAGCCTTTTTATTTTTGTTTTCATTGTGTATATCATACTCATCATTGCATTCAAAGTTAGAAAATGAAAAAATACAAAAACAATATAAAGAGAAAAGAGGGCCGATTGTAAAAACAAGAAAGGTACAACCCCATACCAAAAAGAGAAACAAAAACTGAAAGTGTGCAAGTTCAAATGCCACTCCTAAGAAACACACTGCTAGTTAGTCATATAGCCTAATCATGACTAATTAGTTTTCAATTTACTGCTGATAGGTTAGTGAATTAGATTTGCCAAACAAATTAATCTTGGCTTATCGGTTAGGAAGATTAGGATAGAAGAAAAATGTTCAAACAAGCTCAAAATCCGAACCTATGAGTTTCAAAAAGATGCATGACTCTAATCTATTTAAATCTTGAGCCAAAGATAGAAGCAAAATGGTTCTAATGTGCCCAAAACTTGAACCAGAGAACAAAGAGAAAAACAGCTCAAACAAGCTTAAAACCAGAGCTAAAGGAAAGTGAAGGACGTTCTTTAGTTTTCAGATCTTAAGCCTTCACCATTTTGATTTACTTTTCTACAAGTTTTTTCTATGTGCAGCTTGTTTTTATGCCATAGATCAACAACAAGTTAGACTGTTCAATCCCGACTTGTCTGCTTTTAACTTTTTGTTTTAGAAATTAGAGAATAAACTCTGTTAGACAGTCTAATCCTGACAGAATGTAGTTAGGTAGAGAAGCTTGTGAACTCAACTGCTTAAATCTGAGTTCATGGAGAAATAAGGGTACAAATAGATTAGTTTTATGCTTTTAAAAGTGTTATCACCCTAGTAATTCTCAAGTTGTGGGATGGGGATTTTTGTAGTTAAGAAAACCAGGGGTAACTAAGAACTGCTTTGGGAATTCAGGATCTAGCCTTCCTGAGCTCCAGAGAGGGATCTCTCCTTAAAATTTAGCTTTGTTTTGGTAAAAGGTTTTAGGATAGCTATGAGTGAACATTAGGACTTGTTTTGTAAGAATGGTGGGAATAAAAAATGTTTCAAGGTAAACCAGAAGGATCTACCATAACATTGGGCAATGGAGTCAAATCTCTAGGCAAGCAGAGCTAGGAAATAAGACTTAAAGATGCAAATGTACTAAGGGAAAGATAGGTGACCTTCTAAGGCTTTGAATAGGCTTGATTGATGGAATGGGTGAAATCTGAACAAAAGGGCACTTAAGAATCCTTAAGTTACATATAAGAGGATTGAAGGAGGGGATCAAACTGGGACCTAAAGCAATTAAGAATTCTATGGTCCGGTTATCAAGAAGAAAACATTAAAATGCCAACTAGTTTAAAACAAGGAGCTTATTATCACTAATCCTGTTTAATTTCTCCTTAGTTGATCATTACAAAATAGAAACACATAAAATGAACGTATGTAAAATTTTAAAGAAATACACTGAAAACATGAAAAAGACAAGACTTATCTTGTCAGCACGAGAATCCTTAGTTATGATGTCTCTAATCTTGTTTCCAATTTGCTGCTTCGCTAATTGACTCACACCAACTTCAATATGTCCAAAAAAATGACTATAGTTGTCTTGAGAAATTTTATTCCACACTGAATACTTCGAATTATGAAGTATTTGTACAAAAAAATTGTTTACAAAATATCTCAAAGTTTGAGATAATGTTTTAAGGAAAAATAGGAAAGAAAACATAAGAAGAGGGACAACAACAAAACAATTTGCAAGCTGTTCTCTTTTACAAGGAAAAATAGAACTGATTATTCTAATTTAAAAATACTTTTGACGTGCTGTGAGCATTGCTGGCATTAGGTGCATCTTCTCATGGAAAGTGGTTGTAGAACATTCCTTTCTTTGACTTTCAACTCTGATACTCTTTATTCATCTGATTTTCACTGTTTTATTGTTGTAATTGAAAAATAACCAACAGTAACATTCTTTTCACTAATACTCTTTAATCATCTGATACACTTTAACCCTGAATTTTAACCCTAAGGTAACAGTAAAATATGACCTTTCATATGATTTTTCTGCATCTTTTATTTGTTAAATTCACATCAGATCTGTGAATTCTTGCCATTGTTGAGATGTTGGGATCTTTATACTTTTTAGCTTCTTGTAGCTTTCATCATCCTCTGTATATTTAGCAAAGTTTGGCTTTACTGTGAACATATACTTGATTTCATTTTCCAAAAAGAACAAATTTTCAAAATACTGAAGCAGTATTTTGCCACTTGGAGATCCTGGTGGCAAAGGCTTTTTAGTTTGTTCCTTAGCATGAGTTCTGATCTTATGGTTATAGTCCTTATGTGGCATCAATTTGTCATTTAATGCATGAATATCTGGAAGTCCTGCTTCAAGTAGCAAGTCATACTTAGTCTTGAATTTGCTAATTGATATGTTCATATTGTCACACTTTTCTTCCAGATTGTTCATGATATTTTTTTTTGTAAGGACCTTTTTTTATTTCCAGGATAGCCTTTGTCCTGTTTGGAATCTTTAATTCAGCTAGCTCTTCTCTGTTTTTGCTGTTCAAGAATGAGATAAGCTGAAATGCTTGTGGTGGTTTGTTGCCAAGCTCCTTCTTTGTTTTATCAATTTCTGTTAAGGCAGCTTGTAGCAGATCTTTTTGCTCATATATAATTTGGATAGAGGACCATTGTGAATGAATGCCTTCAGTTATTTTTTTCCATAAATTATTCTTTATATAGGCAACCTGTACAATAAGATTCACCTGTTCTTGAAGAATTTTTACTTGTTCTTGTAATCTGCCAACCCTCTGTTCATGCCCTTTGGCAGTAATTAAGGCATCTCTTTTAGATGTTTCTAGATTTTTAATGGTGCCTTTTAAACTGAGTATTTCTTTATTTTTAATAGACAGATCTTCCGTGGCTCTAACCATTGCAGCTTTGTCATCTACTGTGTTTATCTGTGAGGTCGATGAAGAAGAGGCAGAGATGTCATGAGAAGTGATTGGCACTGCAGTTGCCAATACTCCTTGCGATGCCAAGTGTTCTACCAATGTAGATGGAACAACTGTACTTACAGTTGGGATCACTGTTAGAATGAAGACCTGTTGGGCTTTCTTCAGATTTTCATTCTCTTGCATGAAAGCTTCTATTTGGCTTTTCATTTCCTTTATCTAGGCAGTCATCTTAAGAACAAGTTGTTTTAGTTCATCATTTTCTGTTTTCTGTTGAAGGATTTCTTTTGCATGATGATTTTCACTTTGAGGCAATTTTAGCTGTTTTATGAGGGCAGCTATATCTTCATTTTTCTGCTTGATTATAACTTTTTCTTCTTCAATATTTGTTGGGTCAGCTCCTACTTCAATTACTATGTCCTCCAATGCTTTGATTCTCAAGTTATTGGCATATAATGAGGCTTTATCCAATTTCATTTGATTTTGAACGTTTATCAATGTTTTATCATGTCTGATAGAATTCATAGTCTTATTGACTATTTTAGAATACAACATCTTTGTATTGCTCCTATGGAATTCTATTTGGTCGAATTCATGGACAACATCTGCATCAACTTCGAGGTCTATCTTTGAATAATCTGCAATAGTTTTTGGATCAGCCACTGTGGGCTTGAGAAATGACATAACCAATTTGTTTGAAGAATAATCAAAAGCTGAAAGGATTCTATCTTTATTCCCAGGCTTTTCTTTAAGGAAATTGGAATATGCTTCATTTTTTATTTCTTCATTCTTTTCTTTGATTTGTCTGAACCTGATTTGAATATATGACTCTGTGTTGTCAGGTTCTTTAGAAGAAGATGGAATATCAACCTTTGTTTGTTTATCCACCATGACTGTGTCTTTCTGTTGTGCTCCAAGTTTGACATTTTGAAGCTCTTTAAGAGTTTCAATTACTATCCTTGTTGCTTCATCATCAGTTTCATGACCATTACTATCTTCAATATTAATAGCTTTATCACTTTCTTCATCAGTCAATTTACTTTTCTTGCTGTAGGGAATTCTAAATCTTTTATCTTGAATAGTTTTAGCTGTGAAACTATCTTCCTTTCTGCTCCTTTTATGCACAATTTCAACTTCTTTGTTCATTGTAACCACTTGTGTTTGTTCCACCTGTTTATCCTTTCCATTGTTTCTTTGCAGCCCTGTGAGTCATCATCAAATAAAGTATTTGGCTCCCATTGAAGCTTAATGGCATATTTTTCAATTTGGGGCTTGGGATCATGCAAGAAAGCAGATAATTTTCATCTCAATCTGATTTGATTTAAAATACCCTAAGGATCATAATTCCACATAAAGCTGTATGGGAATTTATACTCTTTCAATTTGACATTAATTTCATTTGCTGCTTCTCTGTTGTTCACAATGAAGGGCCCAACTTGATTTTTCAGTTTGAAATGAGTCTTTTTCCTAGAAGTTATGAAATTGACTTCATCTGCATTTAACAACTGCCTCAAATATTCTAAAGCAAATATCCTTGTTGTTACAAATCTAGGCAATTTATATGGGGCCAAGAGTGCACCATATACTCTGATCTCTGTGTAGCTCTTCTACAAGTACCAATCCCCTGTTTTACAGCTCTCAGATAGCTGTAAGATTCTCTTTGTTTATTCATTAATTCTAGGGGTCTGTTCTTTATTCAGTAAATTCATAGCAGGTGCTAAAAACAAGTCATTAAAGTCTGCATAGTTGTATTCCCTGTTCCATTTTTTCAGAATTGATGACCAAAACACAACTGAAAGTACATCCCCTCTGGATCTATCTTCTGAAACTCAATAGGAAATTTGTCTGCTTGATAATAAAAAAAGAGATGAAGTAGATATGATGTATATCTAAAGACTCCTTCTTCTGGCAATCTAGACAATTGGTAGTGCATGTTTTTTGCAATGAACTCGGAAAAATTGTACACAATGGATGGAGACTGGCCATGACTCAAAGTAGATAGAAAACATAAGATAGCAACATCAGTGAATTCATCACTGTTATATCCTAGTATGAATTATATCATGGAGACAATCTGTATGGTTTAATTTGGAAAATCAAAAGTATCAAATCGAGGATTAAGATTTAGGATAACAACCTATTTGGGACAAAAAGTCTGGAAGATTTTGAATTTAGCAGCAAAATCAAGGTCTAGGTAAAGCTGAGTTAAATCCTCTATTGACAAAGAAGCAACATTGGGGTCAGGGTTTAGTTGCAGCATAGAGTTTATGGATTCTGCATTGATGTAAAATGTGACATCTCTATCCTTATTGACAATGCATCTTTGGTCTGGAAGATAATAGGTCTGACATAATCTGACAAAATCAGGGGCTAAATGAGTGAGATAGACAATGTACTTTGGCAGATTGGAATCTCATATTGGAATTGTTGGCCGGATAAATCGATCTTGCAGACAAGATTGATCTCCCTAGTGTTAGAAGACAATATGGCAACAAAAAAAAAATTGAGCTTGTCTTTCTATAAATATATTCGTTTACAAATAAATGCTATAAAGGTGTCGATCCTACCTTAGATCCAAATGCTTATTTGTGGTCGTAAAGCTTCCGTTGCATCAATAATCCTTCTATCGCAACAAGATTTCTTTCGTCACAACAAGAGTTCTTTCGTCGCAACAATAATCCTTCCGTCGCAACAAGAGTTCTTTCATCACAAGAAAGTGTCGTCTTTTGTCGACCTGCAATCACAAACAAGAAAATATTAAATAGCACCTGTATAAAAAATGATCATAAAACATACCTATCATAGTGATCAAGGAATCTATGAAATAAACGATCAAACGAAAACTTATTGAAATAAACAATCGAACGACAATTTATTGAGAAAAACAAAACTTGATCATATTAATCTTAAAATAACAGAAGAACCTTACAACCTTAGCCTTGATGTTTGAAAGGCCTTCCCAGGGTCCGAAGCAGGACTCTCCTCTACTTTGATAAGTCTTGCACTCTTCCTCCGGGAGCATAAAGAGGCATGTGATCTTTCCTCCCAAAATCTCAGTAGAAAGAAGACTAAATCTCAACAACACTTCAACTCAATCACACATAAAGCTTGAACTCTAATTCTCAATCTCCAAAAACTAACCATTTGAGGCTACCCAATGCCTCCTTTTATAGAGCAGATGAGGAGGTTAGGATTCCACCTTTAAAGGGATAGAATCCTCCTTCAAAGGGATAGACTCCTCACATCAAGGGATTAGTTCCTTAAGGTGAGGGATACATGCACCTTATCAAAGCGTACTCATCCCCAAAAATTCTCATCTAGAACCTTTCTAGAATTTACTCAAACCACTTTTTTGACTTTACTTTCGCCTTTTGACTTCGAGGAGGGTACGCAGTATCGTAAAGGAAATCGTTTAGAATGTGTGCGTTAGCTAATTTACAGATCTAAGCAGGGAACGCAGTGCCTCATGTTACCTGCATCTAAAGTTTCGTATATTTTAGGTTTTTCCTCCTGTTTTAGGGCTTGACATGAGGAGTAAAGGTTGTAAGACTTGTAGAGGAGGCATGTATGAGTATTAATGAGCTTATACAATCAGCAGAATGTCAAGGTGACAATTTTTAGTGTAACAGATTGCCCCCTAAAGTGCGAAGTCTGGAATAGATGAAGATGAAGTCTGTCATATATGAAGAGTGAAGTACTTTATCATTTCAAGGATGATCCTATGGACACCCCAAACTTGAACCTATAAAAACATTCAATGCAAAATATATATATGTAATCATATCATCACTGAGGTAGGCATTCCCATACTTAGATCAAAACTAACTAAACTTGTTCTCGATATTGTAAATGATTTTAATATTACATCGTTGTAGACATATGTAGACATAGATAAGCACAACCATCTCTGCTTATGAATAAAGTCCAACAGTTTGATAACAAATTCCTCAGTACTGATGGTAGAAACTAGATCCAGGGTCTTGATTTTCGCATCTCGAACTAGTACGATTCTATCCATGTGAATGAATGTGTCGAAGTCGAACATGGTAGAAACCACTTGATTACCAGTCAATGATGTAAATTGTGAACAAGTGTGAGAGTAACCATTGGTAATGTCAATGGCTCTCAAAGTACTCAGTAAAATCCATGAAATGTGAATGAATGAGCTGAAGTCAAACATGCAGTTTAATCATTCGATCAAGGTCAATGATGTAACCTGTCAGTTTGTTGGTGAGAACCTGCCATTGAGGCATGCAGATTAATGTAATCGATGATTTCTGGATCAACTTCCTAGATAATAAGCTATCGTCGATAGAAAGTGATCCGTCGTAGGCAAGCCCACAACACGAAATCATAGATCAAGTTTTTGAAGAAATATATTGGCAAGGACTGACTCAAGGATGGTCAAAATGGAAGAAAAATATTTCGCAAATGAATGGTTTGTTTGAACTGTCCTCGTGAACACATAATGACACTGCAAATTGTTTGGCGACAATTGACCCAAAGCTAATACCTAGAAACCGGCTAAAGACTTTCAATATGGTTTGATTAACTGTTAGGCAAAGGATTTTCCCAATCCCAGGTGAACAAAAGTGTCGTGTTCAAGAGTGGTTAATGGTTTTCTGAATAGTCAAAATGTAACAAACAGGTTCGTTTTTCTCTCTTTTCCCCCACCATTTCTGGCAAGTACCTCTTTTATTTTTGACAAGCTTGAGGAGGATAACATTTTCTTGTTTATAAGCTCATCCTTCGGATGAGTCCAACTTAGTTTAAGATTCGAACCCTCAGAAGGAGTGGTTCGTTCCTGTTTAAAATTGAACAGGTCCTTTACTGTTAAATTTTAACGAGTCCAGTATAGGAGAAACTCAGTGTTTTTCAATTTTAGGGAGTCAGAAGAAAAAGCTTAAGAAAAATCCATGGGTGTACTTTTTCGTAAATTTAGTCTCTCGATCCCGAAAAATGATAAAATAATGTGGGAGAGAACTCTATTAACCGTAATTAGTCAATGTATACCTTTTTCGTAAATAGTCCATTTCAGTCCAGAAAAGGGGTAAACTTATATTGAAGGGACGATCATTCATTTACTTTAACGAGTTTGAATAATCAAGTGCTCGGCAATATTTTCATTTTTAGAGAGTCTGAAAAGGGCTTAAAAGAGAACTCCAGGGTTTCTCTTTTTCGTAATTTTCAAGAGTCCGAAAAAGTGATAAAAGTATACTCAGTAGTTTCGCTTTTTCTGTAAATTTTAACGAGTTCGAGAAAGGGATAAAAATGTACTCATATGGCCGACTTTCAATTTAATTTACGAGTAGGAAAAGACGGAAAGAACTCGGAATTTTCATGTGTTTTACGAGAATGAAAAATAGAAAAATAATCTCAGGATTTTCATGAGTTTAACAAGTCTTGAAAATAACCGAAATTGACTCAAGATAGGTTTCATTTTTACTAAAGCTTGAAATAGAGAAAAACTATGCTTCAGAGTGGTTTCATTTTTACACAAGCTTGAAACAGAGAGAAAACTGTGCTTGATGCCCCCTAAGCGTAACTTCTAGAGCGCATGCGCCCCCAACTTCATTTCATTCAACTAAATACACTGCTGGTAATTAATAGCTGGATGGAATGAAGGTTCATTTACGAGATCATATGAAAGACACGACCTAAACTGTACGAAAATTATGCAAAAAACTGAAATAATCAACCTAAATATACGACGTAACATTTATGAGATCTAGTCAAAGACTCAACTCAATTATGGGAGGATTTGTTTCATTTTTAACGAGCTTGACACAAGAAAAGAACTATGCTCATGGCAACGTGTTTCATTTTTTAACGAGGTTGACACAATAAAAGGAACTTTCCTCTTGTGTTTCATTTTTTAATGAGGTTGACACAATAAAAGAAACTATCCTCGTATCTACTCTCTACAATCTACCTATATAACCTACTGATTCATTTTTTAATGAGGTTGACATAGGAAAAGAACTATCCTCGTACCTGATTCATGTTTTAATGAGGTTGACTCAGTAACAGGACTATCTTTTGACCAACTGAATCATTTTTTAATGAAGTTGACACAGGAAAATAACTTTCCTCATACCTGATTCATTTTTTAATGAGGTTGACTCAGTAACAGGAACTATCCTCTGACTAACTGATTTCTAATATACTAATCTACTCTCTACAATCTACCTACTGATTCATTTTTTAATGAGGTTGACACAGGAAAAGAACTGTCCTCATAGAAGCTTGTTTCATTTTTTAACGAGATTGACACAAGAAAAGGAACTATGCTCTCGACTAACTAATTCATTTTTTAACGAGGTTGACACAATAAAAGGAACTATCCTCACTCACTGATTCATTTTTTAACGAGGTTGACACAGTAAAAGGAACTATCCTCGCCTACCTGATTCATTTTTTTAAGAGGTTGACTCATTAAGAGGAACCATCCTTAGCTACATATTTCTAATATATCAATCTACTCTCTACAATCTACCTAATGAATAATTTTTTAATGAGCACATTCCCCAGTGGACTCGCCAATTTTTTGGCCGGATAAATCGATCTTGCAGACAAGATCGATCTCCCTAGTGTCAGAAGACAATCTAGCAGCAAACAAACAACTAAGCTTGTCTTTCTCTAAATATATTCGTTTTACAAATAAATGCTATAAAGGTTTCAATCCTACCTTAGATCCAAATGCTTATTTGTGGTCATAAAGCTTCCGTTGCATCAATAATCATTCTGTTGCAACAAGAGTTATTCCGTCGCAACAAGAGTTCTTTCGTCGCAACAATAATCCTTCCGTCGCAACAAGAGTTCTTTCGTCACAAGAAAGTGTTGTCTTTCGTCGACCTGCAATCACAAACAAGCAAATATTAAATAGCACCTGTATAAAAAATAATCATAAAACATACCTATCATAGTGATCAAGGAATCTATGAAATAAACGATCAAACGAAAACTTATTGAAATAAATAATCGAACGACAATTTATTGAGAAAAACAAAACTTGATCGTATTAATCTTAAAATAACAGAAGAACCTTATAACCTTAGCCTTGATGTTTGAAAGGCCTTCTCGGGGTCCAAAGCAGAAGTATCCTCTACTTTGATAAGTCTTGCACTCTTCCTCCAGGAGCATAAAGAGGTATGTGATCTTTCCTCCCAAAAGCTCAGTAGAAAGAAGACTAAATCTCAACAGTACTTCAACTCAATCACACATAAATCTTGAACTCTAATTCTCAATCTCCAAAAACTAACCATTTGAGACTACCCAATTCCTCCTTTTATAAAGCAGATGAGGAGGTTAGGATTCCACCTTTGAAGGGATAGAATCCTCCTTCAAAGCGATAGACTCCTCACATCAAGGGAGTAGTTCCTTAAGGTGAGGGATACATGCACCTTATCAAAGCGTACTCATCCCCAAAAATTCTCATCTAGAACCTTCTAGAATTGACCTCAAACCACTTTTTTGACTTTACTTTCTCGCCTTTTTGACTTTGAGGAGGGTACGCAGGCATTGCAAAGGGAAACTGTGTTCTAGAATGCAGGTAAATAGTGTATTACCTGCGTACCCAAGCTAGGAACGCAGGCAGGCCTCATGTTACCTGCGTACCCAAAGTTTCAAATATTTTTAGGGTTTTCCCTCTTGTTTTAGGGCTTGAAATGAGGATTAAAGGTTGTAAGACTTGCAGAGGATGCATGTATGAGTATTAATGAGCTCATACAGTCAGCAGAATGTCAAGGTGACAGTTTTTAATGTAACAGGAATATCTTTATCACCTTTCTCTACAGATTTTCCAAAACACCAGTTATAGACATCAAGCAAGTTGAATTCTACTGAAGGGTCCAATATTCTGTAATCAAGGTTGACCAGAGGACTATTCTCTTGTGAAGTAACTAGAGGTTGGATAGGCCTGAAAACCTCTGTTGAATCAGCAGTGAGTGCAGGGGTTGGTTTATCAATTTTGGAAGACTCATGCTGAGGGAATTTAGCAGAGGCTTTCTTCTGAGGTTTTGGGCCTCCTGATTTTGGGGGTTACTTGTTTCTTTGTCATTTTTTCACTGAACAAAGCAAGCTTAGACTGTTTGCTGAGTTCTTTTGTTGGAAACAAGGGATTTTTGGAGAACTTCTCTGGTAAAATAGGGAACTGAGCAGGGTTTTGGATAGAAAGAGGGTTTTAATGCTTAGAAGGTAGGTTATGATCAATTCCAACAGTGAAAATGACCAGGGTATGGATAAAAGTTGCAAAAAACATAAATGAGGGATTCTGGGGAAAATTTGACAGAGTTTCCCCTGTATTATGGATGTTTTTTAAAAGTTTTATATGGGTAATTCGGATAATTATAGGCAATAATTAAAAATTGGTGTTTTTTTATTTTGGAAATTGAAGCTTTTCTAGTTAAGTTTGACAAAAAATACCTTTAAAAAGGTATAATTGTGGTCGAAGACGTTTCACGATTGCACGCAGTCTTCAATTTTGCTGAATTGGTCTATCAGATGGTACTTTGGCTCTTTGTGGTTGAATTGCAGGGCAACTAGCTTGAAAATGGCACTGGTAGGTTTGAAAATGGTGAAAAGGGCTCTACACAGGCTCTCAAAGGTGTAATGGCACACAATGGTGAAAATGAAATGAAAATAGGCTCTGCGAAGGTTTCACAAGTTAAAAGCACAAATAGGTGAAAAATTCATTGAAAATATTACATTTTAACGTATTAAAACATAGTTTGAACTATAGTTAAATTACATTAAATGAAGGTTAGGCGGGAGTGGTTTTGGAATACCACTGGGTGGTATTTGCGCAGCTCAAGAGCGGTAAGTGGTAAATCGCTTTTCGAGCACGATCTAATCATATCAAGACATGTCGACCCAGGGTGGTTTTGGAAAACAACCCATATCGTGTGACTTTTCCAAAACATCACTCGATTACTTTATGGGTGCGAAAATGAACTGGCGTTGTCAGATCTGGCTTCAATAAGCAAACTGTCATGATCAAAAGGAAAGGTGCAGGGAAAGGTAAGTTATCGGGTTCATTTTGGGCCATAGGATCTTGGAAATAAAAGAAGATTGGACGGTTGTTATTTTACGCGATGGGGGAGGGATGGAGATGTATTAGACTGTCGCGTTGATTTTCAACCGTTGGATTAAATGGGATTTAGAGATCGGAGGGTTGAAATTCAATCTGATGGAGAAAGGGATATGGTTAATTTATATAAAAAAACGACTTTTTTCCAATGGAAAAGGTGATCGGGAGGGTTTCAAAAGGGATTTAACCAGAGTTAAGAATTGAGGGGATATACATCAAGATTTTAGCTCAGGTTATGGTTTTAACCTCGGTTAAAGGGAATCGGGAGAGAAGCAAAGGGATAGTTTAACCTTAGGTTAGGGAGTCAAGGAAGGAGAATATACAAGGAGATGGGGTTTATTTCTGTTGAAGTTTAGTTTAAATGAAATTTCGGGGAATTTTTGCTTAAAACACATATAAAACATGTTTTAAAGGTTTTTCGTATATTTTTATTATATGGTTAATTAAACCAAAGTGATTTAACTACCATAGGGGCGGGATATTTTTATAAAGATAGTTCTAGCCAAAGGGGGTGTTTTTTGGGTATTTTATTTAAACATGTGGGGATTAAATAACTTTGGCTATAGTTAAAATATATGGGTTTTTTGGTTTATTATATAAAAAGGAGTTATATAATAGGAAAAATGTTATTTCTATAGGGAGTTAATATATAAGTTAAGTTAATATGAAAATAGGATATGGTATACTCAAAACACATAAACATAACAAGTAAAGTGAGGTTTAAAAGATAATTCGCATTGATCTTATCACTTAACTTATGATATAATGTTATTTTGAGGGCTTAATATTTTCAAATGATGTAGGAAATTAGTTAGATGGAAATTATAAATGCCTTTAAGTAAAAAATGGAGTTTTACTTAGGATTATTTAGGGGGATGAATGCATGAATGGAATAATGATGTGATTAAGGGATTAATATAGACATTTCACACTTTTAACTAATCAGTCATAGAGCCTTGGGTCTGGTCCCAACAAAATTCAAGGAAATGCCATGAGCCTTTCTGACTGATAGTCTAGAATGTTTCATGACTATGGGAAGGGGAAGTTAGTACTTTTTCCTACCTACCCATCTTACCATGCTAACATTTTTTCTTCCTTTGTAGTAAGGTGCATTTAAGCTAGCAACCTTCACATCATTTATTCTTTCTAAAAGCAAGTAAAAACTATTTAATTTTACATTTATCTCATCTATGAATCCAGATTAAACTGTTGGATTCACTTTATTTCTCTACCTAACTAATGAATTGTCATTATTAAACTGTATGACAATTCATTATTCTCTATTTATAACAAGGGAAATTGAAAAATGACAAGTTAAGATTAAACTGTTTAACTCATCATGGGCTATGGCATTTATTGACACTCTGCCATAGTCAAAAGGTAAAAGTAGTGGCATTTATGCTTGCACACCTTCTTCTTTTATTTATTTTTTCTTTTGGGGTATTTAATTTTTTCTAAGTCCTTTGATTATTCTTTTAGGAATTTTTACCCTCTTTTTGATTTTTTTGATTTTTTACAAAAATATGTGAATACAACTTGCAGAAGGCAAAGTATGTACAGATTTACAAGATTATCAACAGTCAAGTCAAAATTATGACCCCTATATTATAGGTTTGTAACATCGGTTTCACTTGGGGGTGGCCTTTTCTTATGAAATGCCAAGAACTCTGAGATCAGTAGCCTTATCCATTGACCTTGGTGATCCTGCAAATGTATTTTGTTTTCTGCAACAATCATATTTATGACATGTTATACTGCAAATCTCAGGGCCTTCTCTTCGAGCTTCAACTTTGTAGATAATATATCCAATCCAATCTACACTCTGACTATGAATATTTACAATGATAAAGTAGATAAATCTAACTATTAAGTGACTTGTGAGGAATAGTAATGTTTCAACATTCTTCCATTTACTGGTCCGTCTTGAAGCTCTGTTCCATCCAAATTCCTGATAAAAAAGGAATTATTTCCTCTGTAACCATATATTACATAGGGTCCCTGCCATAGAAAGTCAAACTTCCCATGTTTACCTTTATCCTCTCTTCTCGAATCCCATCTTAAAACTTGATCTCCTATGAAAAAGTCATATTCCTTGACCCTTTTATAAAAAAATATTTCTGATCTTGTCCTGTAAAACTTGTGACTTTTCATAAACTTCATCTCTGGTTTGATGAAGGTGTATGGTTTCATTGATTCTTCTTTGAATGTCATTAGTTTCCACCTGTAATTCCTAGATCATCTTCATGACTGGAACACCCAAAAAAGAAGGAAAAACTGCATCTGTACCATAAACAATCTGATATGGTGAAGTTCCTATATAATTTTTTGTAGTAAGTCCATCAGCCCAAAGGGCATAGACCAACTTCTTATTCCATGTCTTTTTATTGTCTTGGAGTAGTTTTTTGATGATGTTGATTAAACTTTTATTTGAGGATTCGGCCAGACCATTACCTTGGGGATAATATGTTGTAGAATGACATAAGGTAATATGGTATTTATGGCAGAAAGAAATCTTATTCTTAGATTTGAAGGTAGCAGCATTGTCTGTGATAATTTTGTGTGGGCATCCAAATCTAGACAAAATATTACTTTCTATGAATGAGATAATAACTGAGTCTATAGCTTGCCTAGTGGGAATTGCTTCTATCCACTTAGTAAAGTAATCAGTAGCAGTTAGAATCCATTTGTGTTGACCAGAAGATGGATGATGAATTTCACCTATAAAGTCTAACCCCCATAGTTGAAATGGTTTTTCAGTGGATATTGGTTTCAGAGGTAATGGTAACAGTTTCTTTTTACCTTCGAAAATTTGGCATTTATGACAAGAGGTAACACACTTTTTAACATATGAAAATAAGGATGGCCAGTAAAAACCAGCTCTGAGTATTTTATCAGTTGTTCTCTTCTAGTATAGATGTCCTCCACAGTCACTTGCATGAAATTATTCAAGGATTTTGTCAGCTTCATATTTCAATAAACAATTAAGTAAAATCCCAGTACTTTCTTTCCAATACAATGAATTGTTTAAGATACAGAATCTCATTACCTTTTTCTTGATGAATCTTGCCTTGGTTTTGGTTAGTCCAGGAGGAGCTTGTAAGTTTGTTAGTACAACGATTATATCTGAGTACCATGGTGAGTCTTGAAAGGCCTCACTGATCAATGGAGTCTCCATCTCCTCCTGTTCATCTACTTGTGCAATGAAATTAATATCTAAGGCATTGCAATTTGATTCAGCCATCAGTCTGGCTAGATCCTGTCCTTTAATGAGTTTAGTTGGTTTAATTTCCATATCATATTCAAAGATTGTGGCCATCCACTTTCCTCTCCGGTTGTCTGGTCCATCTTGAGTCAAAATGTCTTTAACTATTGCATTAGAGACATATGCAATTATGTGCGAATGAAGTATATATACTTTGAAATATTTTATGGCTTTAACTAGAGCCAAAGCTTGTTTTTCTATTATGTTGTATTTCAGTGGTGCATCTCTGAGAGCTTTACTAAAAAATGCAAAGGGCTGTTCGAAGCCTTGATTGTTTTCTGCAGAAGAACTACAGCTATGGTGTGTTCGGATGCAAAGGAAAAATTATGAAATCTTTTGTGTAATATGGACCAATAAGGACTGGTGCTTTAGTTAAGGCCTGTTTGATAGATTCAAAATATTGTTTGGCCTTGATTGTCCATTAAATTGAGGAGTCCTTTTTAAGCATGTTATTAAGATATTTTATAATCTCAGCCAAATTAGATATGAATCTTCTTATAAAATTGATCTTTCCGAAGAATTCTTGGAGTTCTTTAATGTTCCTTGGTGGAAGAATGTTTTGAATTGCTTCAATTCTAGCAGGATCTATTCTAATGCCTTCTTTTGAAATGATGTGACCTAACAAATGGCCTTCTTCTAGCCCAAAAAGAGTCTTTTTAGGATTAAGAGATACACCATATTTTCTACATTTGATAAAAACTTGTCTCAGATGATCCAAGTGTTCATCATTTTTTTTTCGAAAAAACAGTAATATCATCTAAATAAATAACTAAAAAATCATGGATTTCCTTGGCAAAGGCAATATCCATGGCCCTTTGAAATGTAGCCCCTGCATTTTTTAACCCAAAAGGCATTTTCACATACATGAAAGTGCCCCATGGAGTAGTAAATGCAGTTTTGGTTTGTTCATATTTGTGAACTAGGATTTGATTGTAACCAGAGAAACCATCTAACAAAGAGATTCTTGAAGAGCCTGCTACCCTCTGTAAAATATGGTCTATTTTTGGCAAGGAGTAGTTATCCTTCAAGGATTATTTATTAAGATTCCTAAAGTCTATGCATAGTCTAATTTCTCCTATATTTTTTCTGGTTGGCACTAAATTAGATACCCAGTCAGAATATCTGATTGGTGCAATTATCTGAGCGTCAAACATTATTTTAAATTCCTTTTCAATTAATGGTAACAAAACTGGATTAATCCTTCTGAGTTTCTGTTAAAAAGGCTTTTGGTTTTCTTTTAAAGGAATTTTATGTTGGATAATGTCTTTGTTGTAAGTTTTTAAGTCTTCATAGCTCCATGCAAAGACATCCTAATATTCCTTTAGAAGTTCTATGTATTTAGCCTTCTCATCTGATGGTAAGGATTTGGAAAGTTTGATTGTTCTTGGTTTTTCATCTGTCCCTAGGTTGTACTCTTCTACATCAGACTTAACTGGCTCCATTTTTGGCCTTTTGGGCACATCGTTGGAGTCAAATAAATCTTCTAGAGGAGTTAAACCTCTGGGTAAAATGTTATTCTTTAAATCAATCAAATCTATTTCATCTTCAATCAATTCATCTATGTCTACTTTTTCCATTTTATCAATGTCACTTTGAGTAAAGATAGTAGGCTTTTCAAAATTATGTACATCTAAATTATCTAAATCATCTATTTGACATAAATTTACATCTATATCACAAGGTGAATCTATGATACAGTCGTTATCGATTTGACAATTTTGAAATTCATGCTCATTATTCAAAAAATGATAAATTTGCTGATCCTCAGAAAAAAATTGCCAATATTTCACGTTATCAGGAACAATAGGCCTATGTTTAATCTCAGCAGTATATTTTTGTAATGGTGAAAAAGGAAATTTACAACTGCTGGCAAATGTTGCTAAGCAATGGGCCTGTATGTTATGATTTTGAAGGATGATAGAAAAATTACCTTCTAACAATTCCCTAAGAAATTCCAATACTGTTTCTCTATATCTTGCAAGTCTGGGATTGTGAACTAAATACTCTACGTTTATTTTCTTTATAACTAGTTCAGAATCACCCATGACCATTATTATTTTTCCTCCCTTTTTTCTAATGATTTGCAAACCTAAGATTAAAGCTTCATATTTAGCCATATTATTGATGCATTTGAAGTTTAATCTAAAGGCATGTCCTTCAGAATGGTTTGTTTCAATATTTATAATCCAAACACCAGCTCTAGCTCCAAATTTATTAACAGATCCATCAAAATCTAAATGCCATAAAGCTTCATGACCAATATAATCATCCATGATTTTAAGTTTTCTATCAGTAAGTTCAGTTGGATTTTCATTCCGGTCAAAGTTACTGAGAATAAAATAATCAAGATCAGTAGGAGTGGAGTATATAGGATAATTGGTAGGTCTATATGCATTACTGATCATGTACTTCATCAAGGTTTCTCTATAAAGCTTTTTAGGCTGTCCAAATACTGAGATAGTAGCATAACTCATATCCAATTTTAGATATCCCTGCAAATTTGCTCCCCATGAGCGAGAAAGAAGCATGCCATACTTTGGCGGGATATCAGCTACTACAACATCCATGATCATACTCTTACCTAGATATTGAACTAGGTTAACACACAGATCTTTAATCAAACCTATACATTGGAATTTGGATGAATAAAATGAGAACAAGTCCTTATATGGTCTGGTTATATCTAGATTAAGGGTTTCCATTATAGCTTCAGGCATTAAGTTGTGGGAAGCACCAGTATCTAGCACAGTGTTGTGTAATATTTGTTCATGTACAATAAGACTTAAATAAAATGGGGTATCGACCCATCTGAATGCTTTCCATCAACATTGGGACCAAAAATCAATTCATGCCTATCTTCATGCATGTTAATTGTATCTTCATTCTCATTCACATTCAATGCATCAGAAATCATAGATCTGTACAAATCATTTTTAGCTAGTTCTACTAAGGGAACAACTATTTTCAACTTGGATATTTCAGACTGCATATTAAATGTTGGCTGAGACCTAATGGCTTGAATTACTTCTTCTTTGGGAATTGTGGTTTGTGATGAATTTTCTTGAGTTTCTACTGTTTTTCATTTGTTTTGAGCTCTTCTCTTGTCTTTTGTCTGAGTTTCTTGGTTTCCGCTATCCTTAACTATTTTTTCAGGAATATTTTGAGGGCTAGTTGAAGTTTTATCAGTTTTAGGATTCTCAACATAAAGTTTAGGATTTGATATTTTGAAGTTAGTAGGATTCTTTCTTGGCTCAATGACTGTTGTTGTATTGGTGGCTTTGGGAGTACTATATTTTGGAGCATTTGTGGAAGGTTGAGCCACCTCGTCAGTAATATCTACAATCTTTAGGCCTGCTACTTTTTAGGACTAGTTGGGTTTGAACTCAGTTTGTTATCTCTAGGAAGGATCTACAAGAATTTTGATTTAGTAGTATCAGTCTTCTTTTTGTTTTGTTCTTGTTGGTTTGGAGCATTATTATTTATGACAGGTTCATTGGTTTTCTTGCTCCTAAGGTTGTATTGACTGTGAATTTCATTTATTGCAAAAACATAACCTTGTTTATAATCATAGGATTCTCTAAAATCTACTTTGAACTGTTGAAGTTCAAAGAGTTCTTGGTCCTCGTGGGTGAGGAAAATGGTATTGTTTTTGTCAATCCCCATAACAATGTTGATGTCTTCCTCCTCTTCAACACTATTTTGTGAACTTTCTGCAAAGTTTTCTTGGAATGGGGTTCTTATATTTTGATCAGGGGAAGGTTCTTTACCTTTCCCACCTCTTCATTTCTTCTATAAATACTTCTGTAGAAGATTAAACAAAGGCTGGTCTCTAAATATCTGAGCCATGTAAATAGGTTTCTGAAGCTGCTGTAAGCTCTTTGTGTAATTGAAGATACCTAAATTTGATATGAGAAGTTTGAAGCTGTAGAGACCCACTGGACTTGATGATTGTAACTGGTTTGAAGCATTCAAATACAAGCTGATCTATGGGATCCTGGTCTATGTCAATGGTGATGTTTTTCTTATTGTAAATTGTTATTTTTTTTTTGTTTCCATTCTGTCCATTTTCTCTGATAAAGAACAACAAATATAAAGCTAGGATTTACTCTTTGCAGTACCCTACTTTCATTGATAAGCTTTATCTTCATGTTTTATTCCAATTGTGTATTTAAGAATGATTTAATACAGTCCAAGCAGTTAAGGAATGTTGGTGTGCCCATGTCTTACTGTTTAAACTTTAAACATTATTCTTGAATGTTATTTTCAGTTTATGCTAAGTAAAGTTGAACTAGGGAAGTCTATGGTTAGCCTCGTCCTCTAGTTTCTTCTCTGTTGTTATGAAAGTTTCCCTAAGAGTATGTTGAAAGCAGGCTAGGTTCAAAGTCCTTAGCCGATCTTAGACTATTCTTTGTTTATCTTAAGTGTTGTCTTGAAAAATTTGCTAATTAAAGAATGAGCTAGGGAAGTCTATGGTTAGCCCTGTCCTCTAGTTTCTTCTCCAACAGTAGCTTTGAAAAGTTTCCCTTTGAATATGCTGAAAGCATGATAGGTTCAAATTCTTTACTTGATCTTAAGCTATTCTTGATGTTTTTTAAATGTTTTCTATTGAAAGTGCGTCAAAAGTAGGCTAGTTTCAAAGTACTTACCTGATCTTAGATTACTTTTATGTTTTTCTTAAGTGCATGCCAAAAGCAGGATAGTTTCAAAGTACTTACTTGATCTTAGGCTGCTCTTTGTTCTTCATTTGTTTGTTCTCCATCTCTTATTTTTTTCATTCCATAAAATCAACTTACAGAGATCCTTTGACATATATGACTTGCCCCATGGACCACTCTTTAACCTTGTTGTTTCAATTAAATCCTACTATGACTCCATAGCCCAATGGATTGAAGTTGTTTCTTGCCTATCTTGTTAGCTGAATCAATATTTCACTTGCATGTACCTTCACCCTTCATTTAGACTTCCTTCACCTTCATTTATCTTTGCCCAACCAAAACCAAACAAAAACCTTGTTCTTCATAACTAGCCTAATATCACACCACAAAGCCTTAAAGATAAATCAATCTTTGCACTTATAAGAGAGATCCCTCTATGGATTCAGGAGGGCTAGATCCTAGAATTCTAAAGTGGTTCCAATGTTCTCTCTGCAGTTTTGGTCTTGCCAATCTGCTGAAATTACATGGAGCTAACATAATGAATCTTAATTTATTTATGAATCTCAAAATTTGGATGTTGACTCTTGTTTAGACAAGCATTTGACCATGTTTTCTTAGTATAACTTTCAATATTTTCAAAATTCAAATTCAAATTAGGTTGATGGGACACTTCAACCTACAATGATGGTTATGTCAGGTTCCTGTCACCCTAATGGTACTTGTGAATTTTGTCAGTTTTAGATTTTTGTCACAGAATCTAGTTATTAATGTCATCTTGTGGGATGTTGATCCTCTCTTGAGGGATTATCATTTCCTTCATATTAATTTGTTAACCTTCAAGGTCGAAATTTTAATATAAATTTTGAACTTCAACTTCTACATCCCACTTCATACAAATCTCTAATTTCAATATCGAAACAAAGGATGATCTTAACGATTGTCAAATCCTTTGACATGGCATCCCTTCTACATCATCCATTGAAAAATTCATCTCGCATGACAACACAAATTTTGGTAAACCTATTGATTTTGATTATGATAGGGATTTGTATTTGATTAATATTTCTTTTCAAAGTTTTCCTAAAGATGGTTTCCATGGTCCTATTGTAGATTCACTTGAAGAGTCCTATCGATTAGGAACCATGTCTCATTACTTGTTATTTCATGCATTTAATCGAGTCTTGTATTGGCATGAACCTAGTAGATGTTGTTGTTGTGGAGACTTTCATTCAATAGAGGAGTTAAATGTGTCACAATGTTGTGCTTGCACTTCTTGTTTCTACCGATCAATGCATATGTTTTGGTCATTTACTTTTTTCACTACATTGTATTTCACTTCGATTTGACACGTTCACATATTTCAACTTAAAAGTTAGGAGAAACTTATATGGCTGCATTGGAAGTTCCATTTCACTTAATTCGGCCCTGTAATGTTTAGTTTATGATAAGATAGGTTTCATTTAGTTAGATGCATTATATTCCTGTTTTTATTTTCATTTTTTTCACTATGTTTTTAAATTTTATTTATCCTTGCATAAAGTTGGGTTTGAGCTTCAAGATGACGTGGCTAATATTTTGTGAAAGACAAGTTCTGGTAACATGCAACCCTTAGCTAATATTCTACCTTCTTCTTTGATTTGGTTTACATATTTAAAGTAAATAATTTTTGGATGGAAAATGTGATTCTTCATTCGGGAAACCATAAGAAAACCGTGTTGCTCGTATCTATTTGAGTAGATAAAGATAAGGGAAAAATATTTAGTGGGCTAAATATTATAGGTTTATAAACCGTTCTCTAAAAGAGAAACCTATTTTTCTCTCAATAAGTCAGGATCCCTCTTCCACATCATTTTAAAATAATAAGTGCCTAAGCACGGTCGAATTGAAAAGAAAGAAATAAAAGGTGAAATAAGAGAAAGGCTTTCTCCGCAGGGATGTGAAGCAAGCGACTTTGCCAGGGTACTCTCCAGGCTCGCTAATAGTGAAGCAATGTTTGTATTCCTGAAGTGACTCTATCGGGGTACTACCGAGGCCTGCTAGTAACAGAGAAACACCAAAGATGAAAACCCATACTCTAACTAGTTATGACCCGTGGTTTTATATTACCCTCATTCTCATCAAAATGATTTTTCTTGCTTTATGTTGTGTTATGTTTAGTAATGGAACAAGGAAGAATATATCATTAACCAGGTAGAATGGGGCGCTGTGGTGACTCACTGATTGAATCAATGATTCCTTGAAAATTGAGACTTCATGCATAAATGAAACCAAAGGAGAGAAGTTAGGGTTCACCCAGTATGTTTCCAAGTGTTTTTGTTGCGATAATGACCCTCCACATTTTTTTCTAAGCTCAATTTTGGAGCCTACATGAACTATCGTTCCAAGCTATATTGTGTCACTACGTTGTTTGATTTTATATTCTTATGATTTCTCTAAGTGTCACATACTTCTAAGTCAATAATTTCTAAGTGTCCTCAACTTACCTTTAGAAGCGCTTGTATTATTTTTTCCAAGTTTATGTGAAGTCATAGCTTTTCTTGACTTAGTAATTAGCCTTATGCACCATGCAACACACACAAAAGAAAACCAAAGAAGGATTTTTTTTTTAAAGCAAAATAACACTTCAAGATCATGAATAATTGCTCTCTTATTGAGAACACTCCTTCAGGTTGATTGAAATGTTCCATCCTTGGAGTGAATTCCTTCATTCTCAGCCAGTGTTCCCTCATTGAGCACATTGATTGGCATGAAGACATGTTCCCTTTCAAAACCCATGCATGCACTTTCTTGTTGCATGTGGGTGCACTCCTAGAAAATAAGAGCCCAATTCACTTCGCTTAACTAACTCACTCACTTGTCGACAAGTGGTGATCATGCCTGGAATGGATTTGTAGGAAATCTCTTTATAATCAACTAGATTAATCATTATTTCTCATATGGGTTGGGCACACATCTTTTTATCAAAGATCTCTTTATAGATATTCATTCTAAGTAAGTTTTTCATGTCGATTCTATTGGTTGCCTTTGATGTTTTTGCTATTGATCTTGCTTTCCTTGCTAGTGTTTCACTTCCTTTTAATTTATTGACTGGTGTTTCAGTTCATTCTTACTTCGACAAGTGTCAAACTGTTGTAGCAAGTAGCGACTCTTCATATTCTCTAACTCTTCATATTGCATTCATGGTTGCAACATAATCTAAAATAACTTTTAGATATTTATTCTCAACATTTATATCATTATATCTTGTTGTTGAACTTGTTCTTGATCCATTCCAAGACAAGGCACACTTCTAGAATCCAAATCTTGATTATCTAAAAAAATTGCACCCAGAAAGAAAAGTTTATCTCAAGGTCACACTCCTTTATCACGAAAAACTTCGCTCCTTTAACACATGAGTGGAACTTGAAGGCTCGAATGTTATCCCCTTAATCTCTTCATCATTTTCCCTTGCGTCCTCCTTTTCCTCATGAGCACATGAGCGCACCTTGAAGGCCTGGAGCCTGACCCATTCGTATCTTAAGAGTGTGCCCTTGCACGCTCTTGGTCTCCTTGAGAATATGAGCACACCTTGAAGGTCCAAATGATTTTCCTTCGTGATTCATCATTGTGCCCTGTACCATTGATGATATCTCCCTCTTGCTTGATCACATGAGTGCACCTCAAAGCCTCGAATGAGCCTTGAAATTATTTCGTGCTTTGAGAGTGCACCCTCCTTGTTTTTATGTATATTAATTGTTTGTACAAGTAGCTATGTCTCATTGTTGATAGGATTATCGCTAGTAGAAAATGATGAAATTAGTGACTTGGTGACTAAAAAAGTTAGTCACCGGAATTATTTCAAGTGAATTACTACTAAATTTGAGCAATTTTAAGTGACCAAGCTAAAAATGACTAAATTAAATGACTAGTTTAGTTTAGAGATAAAATATATGACTAGATAATAAGTGACCAAACTAAAAGCGACTAATTAAAATGACTAATTTAGTCTAGGACTAAAATATATAACTAGATATTAAGTGAAAAAATTAATAATGATTAACATAAATGACTACTATAGTCCAAGAGAAAAAATATGACCAAATAATAAGTGAAACAAGTATATGAATTAGTCATTTATGTTAGTAATTTTTAATTGTGTCACTCCAGAAATGGAAAATTGCAATTTTGATACTGAAGTGTTTCATTTCACTATAGGGGTCTCTGAATCCATATTTAGTGTTAAAATTTAGAGACAAAGGGGTCTTTGAATTCATCTACAATATTAAAATTATAAATACCATTTTCTCTCTAAATTTTAACGCTGCAGATGGATTCAAATATTCTCAACATCAGTTTGGCCATCCTTCGTCGTCAGGGCAAGGCCCTCCTTCACTAGTTCATCCAAGGAGGGTAAGGAAAATGAAACTTGAGATGAAGGACAAACAAAAACAAATTGGAGAAAGTCATAACTTTTGAAACTTCTGAAAAACCTTAAGAAATTCATAATACATTCAATGTCTTTCTATGATCTCTAGGATGAAAGGGAAACCAAACTAAAAGATAGATAACCCCAAGAAGATTTTTTCAACCCCTCATAATTGGACTCGAGCCCTGAGCTGGGCGAAACTATTATTTTGGTCAATTAATACAAATATAGATTAATATAAAGCCATATTATTCTATAAATAATTCTACAAATACATGCATTACAAAAATATGAACAAATTCTAATAACACATTCACATTCTTAGAATGTGCACACATTATTATTAGAAAACCATACATACTAACAATTATTGTGACTCTTTATGTATAATAAAATGCCATGGCTCCCATATATTTTTTTTTTTCTAAATAGGACTAATTCTATTGATTATGAAAATACTGATACAAAACTTCCAGGACTTCTGCTGTGAAAGCCAGACAGTCTGGGTTGATTGTCTAAACTGTCCTTGAGAAGTTTGGGTCGCCCATAGTGGGAAACCGACCCATTAAACATGAGAAGTTGGGCCGCCCACAGTAGGGAAACCGGCCAGAAGCTTATACAAGACATGTGAATAACTTCAAAAAAAGCAAGAGACATCATTTTGCCCAACAGGTGGGTAACTAAAACAGTAGAACATAAAAAACCAGCAGTAATTGAGCCCAAGGGATCAACCCTCATGCTCAGAAGACAGCGGTTCCTCTTCAACTCTGCATGCATATTCATTTCCAGTGCTGCTGTCCTCCTTTCCTTCCTGACTGTCAGACTTCATGTTTTGGTGCTCAGCTTCAGTGCTGACCCCTGCGTGAAGAGAGGGGTTGGGGCGAAGGTCAAGAGGAGGGGAGGGGTCAGCAGAAAGGGGAATTTCTTCACGAAGGGAAACAGTGATGAGGGCGGTAATGATGGAGTCAAAAGAAGTACAGTGGAAACGAAGTTCCGCATTCTGAGTGGTCTGCCTGATGGTGGTCCCTCGAACCCTGTTTATTGGAGGAGTGGGCTGACAGGGATGGGCGGTGGCATCTGAGGAAAGGGGCTGACGGGGAGGAGCAAGAATGTCAGGAGGAAAGGAATGTCCGGGAGGCTCAGAGTGAGCGTCAGGTTGGCCAGAAACATCACCAATAATCCGCACACGCCCGCGTCCTCTGCCAGCAAGGATTTCTCTGCCTCTGCCCCGACGTCTACCATCACGTGAGGGTGGCGGGGGGGGTGAGGTCGTCGCCTTCAGAGGAGGAGCTGAGCTCAGAAAGGGGCAGAGGAGGAGTACCAGAAATGCGGCCTCGACTAACACCACGTCGTGCTCGCATTCTTTGACGAAGTCTGGGCATGGCTAGCAGCAGAAGACGCAGACGAGGCCTGCCTAAGTAGGGGTCAGGAGAAGGGGAGAAGGCGGGGAGACCACCGGGGTGACTCAGACTATGCAGGATAGCAGAAGAACTGAAGGTTCGATTAACAGAGGGGCGAAGATCCTGAGAATTCGAATTGAAATTGGAGAGAGGCGGAGTACCTGTGAAGAAAATGCTCGAAATTCCAGAAGAGGCACAAGCTCTGCAACAAGGGCTGTTGGAGAAGTGGACGCCCGACAACGTTTCCAAGCAAGCCCAAACACTGCAGCGACGCCCAGTATTCGTTTTGCAGCTGGAAGTGGCCGCACCAGGAGGACAAGCACTGCTTAGTGGGATCAGAATTCTCTCATGGCTTCCGGCACTCTGCCCTTCTTCCATAGCGAAAGCGAATGCCAAAACCAGCGCCATATACCAGAGAACGGGGGTGCAGTAAATACCATAGTGATCCACCCAAGGCATATTAATAACTCCAGGACTGTGAACACGCGAGGCCATGTGGGCGGGGCATGCAAGCAGCCTTGGGAGCTGCGTGGGTGCCGGTGGCCCATTAATTCTCCCTGTCAGCCGCATCCGGCGGCCATGGCTCCCATATTGACATGAAATGACTGTATTAGTTTTTCTATGCTAAGTGTCTTTTAGTTTTAAAAACATGTGCATAATTGGTTCATTAGTTTGCATAAGAATTAAGGATTTTTCCTATGATTTGTAGATGATTTTTAGTGAATTAGAAGCATAAAACAAGCATAAATAACACTAAACAATAGTGTAAAATAGATAAATAAGTCACCACATGAAATTTACACAATAGACATGATGAAGCAGTTCACCCCTCTTGGGCTACATCTGTTGGTCCAGCTCCCAATGGCTTGTCCATCTTTCATTATGCTCAAAATTTTGCTATTACATGTAGTTACAATGCTCTAATGGATGTTTTGTCTACACCAATGGCCTGAGAATGCTCCAATTAGTAAAAAATGACTCTTCATTCACTCAGAATGGTCGAAAATTGAGTCTCGTACTCTTTTTCCCAGTATCTCCTAGGAAAACTCCATTAAAAGTGGAGAACTCCAGTTAGCTGGAGTTTAATCTGGGCAGACTACCAAAAATGGCGTGCCCCTAAATTTTCCACTAATTAAACTGCGCATTTAATTTTACAGTTGGGTAGTGGCCACATGCGCACCCCCAAAATGTTACATAAATCGACGGTTAGTAGAACTTGCATTGAACTCCAGTTAATGGTTTGAATCATGGTTGATTTTAGTTGAGTTAGCCTAACCGTGTAGAGGGATGGCATTAAATGTTTGCATGTGATATACATACACCGAGACCGCTGGTGGTTTTTTGAATGTCGGTTAGCAATGTTCGCGCAGTTGTTAACGATTGTCATGTGACATGTAATGGGGACCGCCAGCGGTTTCCAAACCCAAAATGCATTTTCAATGAACCATAATACAAACCCACAACCTTAGAGGTTAAGAAACAAAGCATAGCGTGGATGGTAGATGGTTATGCGTGCTCAGAGGGAGGTCAGGGGGTCGAGCTCTGCAGAACCTCACATAATTTTAATATGCAATTGCAGGGCCACGTGGCGGCCTCAGGGCTGGCCACATGGCAACCTCTCATTGGCTCCTCCAAACCGTACCCAAAATAGAAACATAACACTTGTCATCCAGAGATTGGTCCTGAGGAAGGAATATTATCTTTTATGTTGACTGTACATCCGCTTTTCTGACTGTGCATCCCAGTCAAACCTGGTCAAAATGTCGTAATTTTACCTGTTTGGCATTTTTATCATAACGCAATATCTTCCTCATATGACATCGGTTTTTTGAACCGTTCACGGCATCGGAATTAGGAAGACGATATCTACACAACCATCCTGGTTTTAACCCAATTCTATAACTTTTAATTTTGAGAAAAAATTATGAACTCCTGATCATTCCTCCCCATTGGGAAGCTTTTGGACCCCAAAATACTTGATTACCTGTTCAATATATGAGGGTAGAACTCCCTCACCTTTCCAATCTCCATCCATTTTTCCTTGCTTGGTTTAGTGCCTTTCAGCCCAACTCGAAGGTAGTCAACACTTCCCCTCTTTGATGATCTTGTCATCCTATGAAGAATTGTATCTTCTTTGAGCTCATCCAGAAATTATGGGGAGAAATATTCAATAGAAGGCAGTTGAACATCACTTCCTTGATCATCGATAAAAGGAGGCTCATACAAGCATAATTTTTCAACATTAACAACTAAATACATTTTCATGTAAGAAGGCAAGTCAAGCTGGAATGCATTATTACCAACTTTTTTTATGATCTTGAAAGAACCATAGCGAATGGGTTTGAGATTTTTACCTTCCCCTTGCATCATTTTTTTTCTAATGTGAAACCATACCTCATCTCCCTCTCGAAACTCATGATCAACCCAGTGTTTTTCATGCCTCTCTTTGTATTTTCTTTGACTTTTCTCAAGTTGTTCTTGAACTTGTTGATGTATCGTCTGAATTTTCTCAATGAACTTTCGAGCCTTAGAAATATCACTATGGACATCAATTGCAACATCCTTCCCAAATATGGAGTCTAATGGCGATTTTGGAAAATACCCAAAGCATACTTCAAAAGGTGAGGTTTGTGTTGAAGAGTGCTTTTCCCGGTTCTAAGCATGCTGAATGTAATGTAGTTGTTCATCCCACAACTTAGGATGGTTGCTCCAATATCCTCTCAATATATGCACAACTGTTCTGTTCACCACTTCGGTTTGTCCATCTGTTTGTGGAGAAAAGCGGTACTCTTTTTCAACTTTGTGTCCATCATTCTCCATATATTTGACCAAAAATTCCCAATGAACCTGGAATCCCTGTCACTAATAATAGAAGTGGGCAATCCAAAACGAACCCAAACATTTTGAAAATAAATTTCAGCAGTAATGGTTTTCTTACATGGCATAAGTATACACATTTTACTGAATCTATCCACAACTACAAAAATATAATCATGTTGCTTTCTTGACATAGGTAGACATCCAACAAAGTCCATGGAGATGCTCTCCCATGGCCTTGATGGTACCGGTAGTGGTGTGTATAATACAAGCTTCCTATTACTAGGCTTACTTATTGCACACATAGAACAACCTCTTATAAAACGTGGCACACTATCTATCATGTGAGGCCAATAACAATACCTCTATAGATGCGCCGTTGTTTTTCTTACCCCAAAGTGTCCACCAGTAAGAGAAGACTGAGCTTCTCTCATGACACTTATCCTCTCTCCTTGTGGGATACATAGCTTGCCCAAATGAAACAAAAAATTGTTATGCATGTGATAATCTTTTTCTTCAACTTGATTCCCTTAACTCAAACTAGCATACACATCTTGGAAATCAATATCATGTGCATATTCTTCTATGTAACTTTCATGTACAAAAGAATCAATTTTGAGTAAAGTAGAAGCACTAATGATTGGTCTCGAAAGCATATCTACAACTTTATGGAATATACCTTTCTTGTACCTTATAAGCAAGTGAAATTGTTGAAGAAATCCCATCCACTTGAAATGTCTTGACTGCTGCAATTTTGTTTGCGACTGCAAGTATTGTAATGGTTGGTGATTGGTGTGTACAATAGTCTCTTTACCCATCAAGTAGTGTTTCCACTTCTTGACTCTTTGTACCAACACATATAGTTCTTTGTCATATGTAGGATAATTAGTCACAACACCATTAAAATTTTCAGAATGAAAGGCAATAGGCTTACCATGTTGTAAAAGTACCACGACCATGGCATAATCACTAGCATCGGTTTGTATCTCAAATTGTTGTCTCAAATTTGGTAATGCAAGGACTGGAGCTGAAATGATATTTTATTTTAAAGCTTTGAAAGCTTGCTGCTGTTTGCCTCCCCATTGGAAGCCTTTCTTCACACTTTTCATTGCATGCATAGGAGCTGCGATGGAAGAAAATTTAGAAATAAACTTCCTCCAATATTGAGCTGCACCTAAGAAATTTTTTACCTCGGTAACTGTTTTGGATGTGGGCCAATTCACAACGGCCTCCACTTTATATGGATAAATCCTCAATTCTCCTCCTCCTACAATATGTCCCAAATAGACCAAAGAAGTCTTTCCAAACTTACATCTTGACATCTCAAGAAACAATTTCTCTTTCTTCAAAATATCAAGCACTCTATTCACATGCAAGACATGATCTTCTCTTGTTATGCTGAAATAAAAATGTCATCTAAGTACACAATAACAAATTCATCAAGGAATGGTCGTAAAACATTATCCATAACTCGCATGAAATTTGTCAGTGCATTACATAAACTAAAAGGAATAACTAGCCACTCAAAGAGTCCTTGTTTGGTTTTGAATGTAGTTTTCCATATATCACTTTCTGCAATTCTTACTTGATGATATCCACTTCGTAAATCTAACTTAGTGAAAAATTTTGCTTCTTTCAGTTGATCAAGAAAATCATCTATTCTTGGGAGTGGGTAACAATTTTACGGTAATCTTGTTCAAAGCTCGAAAATATACACACATGCGCCAAGTCCCATCTTTCTTCGGTATGAAGACTATGGGTGAACCGCATGGCGAGGTGCTTGGCCTTATGATTTGTTTATCCAACATCTCTTTGATTTTCCTCCTTATTTTAGCATTCTCCATTATCAACATGTGATACATATCGATGTTTGGAAGAGGACAATCATGCTACAACTGAATCTCATGTTGAATTTCCCTTTTTGGAGGAAATCCTGTTGGTTCCTGAAACATATCATGATGTCCATTAACAACTTCATATAATTCTGATTTCAAATGAGGATCACATCCCTCAAAATATTCATGATTAATATCATATTTAGGTGTAATCATAAGAAGAACAAAATTCTTACTTGAATTTACCAGCCTCTTTACCTGTCCAGCATTTACCAAAGCAATGTTTGTCTTCTTGTGATGTGCTCTAACAATGAACTCCTTACCATCTTTGAATAAATGATACTTGTTCTCATGGCGATGGAGTATCGCTTTCCTTTCATACAAGTAATCCCTAATACAATACCAGTTATGTCAAGCGTAACCACATCTAATTCAACTATGTCAACAAAGCTTGCAGTGATTGCAAACTTCAATATACATTTCTTTGAAACCTGTAGATTTTCATCCTTATAAATCCAACCCAATGGATATGGTTTTAGATGTGGTATGGTCTCGAGATTAAGTTTTTTGACCAAATATTCAGTGTTTAAGTTTTCTTGTGACTCACTGTCAAACAGTGTGTTAATCTTGGTATGCTTGGATATGACCCTCACATGAAACAATTCTATTCTTTCTTCTTCATTTGGAGTGTTTATGTGACAGTTCGATGTAATAGTACTGGGTTTAGTTTCAATTTATTTTCCCTTCATGTTCTTTAATCCCATGGCTGTGATTCTAGTTTCATCACTTGACTCAGATCCTAAATCATGTTGAGCTATAGCAGCAGTTTTCTGTTTCCCTTTGTTATTGGGTTTCTTTGGCCTTAATTCAAGATGTAATTTCCAACAAAGAGTTTCATCATGGCCTTCTTTTGAACAATGTTTAAAAATCACTTTTTCTCCCTCGTTCTTAATACATGCATTCTTTTTGTTTTTACCTTTTGAGGTATTTTCCTTGGATTTACCCTTAAAATGTTTCTTCCTACCCTCTTCAGAAATGTTCTTCCCTCTAGCTTCTAGATGTATGGCCTAAACACAAAATTCATATAGATTGGTGGGGTTAAACATCAGAATAGTATGTTTTAGGTAGCTATTTAAGCATCCTATGTACTTTAGCATTGTGTCTTGGCTCTGCAAATCCACCCCTAATAAGAGAGCTCTTCTCCTAAATTCCTGGGTGTATTCTTGCACATTTTGTCCCTTTAACTGCCTAAAGTTCTCCCAGTTCATGATGGATTTCTGCATATGAGCTAATAGATAAAACTGTTGTTTGATAGTAGCAATAAATTTTGACCGTGATAGAATAACCTTGCCATGTTTCTTGATTTCCTCCTTTGTCTTGGCTTCCCACCAGACAAGAGATGCATCTTCCATTCTCAAAGAAGCTAATTGAATTTTTGTATCATCATCTTGAAGGTTCTGTATTCTTAAATAGACATCCAATTTTCAAATCCAATTATCTAGATTGTCTACATTTACCTCACTATTAAACATTGGCAATTCGAACTTAACATCAAGTTTTAATAAAGGAGATTTACCAGTGCTCTTGGAATTTTGTGGCTGATGTACTGAAGAAGAAGTAGAAGATGACGATGATGATGATGACGGTGAAGATGATGGCTCTCCATTGCCTACAATTTCTCCATTTCCCTTCTTTGGGTTGTCTTCATCATGTTGAACTCCTAAATATCTTTGTCTTTCCTTTTGTATTTTAGATCCTTCTCCTTGTAGTCTCTCATTCCTTTCTTGATAAAGAATTCTAACCATCTCAGTCATGTCAAGAAATGCTTTCCTGAACACTCTTTCTTCCTCCTTAGGGTCAACTTCTTCATGGATTTCTCCTTCCTCATGAGGCATGATTAATGTAGCTTCTGCTTCTTTAGGAGGTGAACTAGGTGGTGGAGATTCTGGCAATCTTGCTCTCCTTTTATTTGTCTCCTTTTGAGACCCTCTTGCTTCCACCAGTTTTCCTTCTCCTCTTTTAAGCTTGAGCCTTGTAAGCATCTAAAAATTGCAAACAGTTAAACAATTCTTTGCACTAAACAACACCAGAGAATAAACTATAGCTATGATACCAATCTGATCTGAAATGACTATATTAGTTTTGTTGTGCTAAGTGTCTTTCAATTTTAAAAACATGTGCATAATTGGTTCATTAGTTTGCATAAGAATTAAGGAGTTTTTCCATGATTTGTAGATGATTTTTAGTGAATTAGAAGCATAAAACAAGCATAAATAACACTGAAAAACAGTGTAAAATAGAGAAATAAGTCACCACATGAAATTTACATAGCAAGCATGATGAAGTAGTTCACCCCTCCTGGGCTACATTTGCTAGTCCAACTTCTAATGTCTTGTGCATCTTTCATTATGCTCAAAATTTTTCCATTACATGTAGTTACAATTCTCTAATGGATGTTTTCTCGACACCAATTGCTTCATAATGCTCCAATTAGTCGAAAATGACTCTTCATTCACTCAGAATAGTTAAAAATTGAGTCTCCTACTCTTTTGCCCAGTATCTTCTAGGAAAGCTCCACTAAAAGTAGAGAACTCCATTTAGTTGGAGTTAAATCTGGGCAGGCCGCCAAAAATGGCGCACCCCTAACTTTTTTTCCGATTAAAACACGCATTTAATTTTACATTTGGGCGGTGGCCACATGCGCACCCCCAAACTGTTACACAAACTAGCGATTAGTGGAACTTGCGTTGAACTCCAGTTAATGGTTTGAATCATGGTTGATTCTCGTCGAGTTAGCCTGACCGCGTGGAGGGATGACGTTAAACGTTTGCATGTGATATACATACATCAGGACCACTGGCGGGTTGTTGACTATTGGTTAGCAATTTCCGTGCGGTTGTTAATGGTTTCCTTGTGGCATGTAACGGGACCGCTGGCTGGTTAGGACTGCTAGCGGTTCCCAAACCCCAAATGCATTTTCAATGAACCATAATACAAACCCGCAACCTTAGAGGTTAAGAAAAAAAGTGTAGTGTGAATGGTAGACGATTATGCGTGCCCAGAGGGAGGTCAGGGGGTCGAGCCCTGCGGACCCTCAAAAAATTTTAATATGCAATTGTAAGGCCACATCATAGCCTCAGGGCTAGCCATGTGGTAGCCTCTCATTGGCTCCTCCAAACTGTCCCCAAATAGAAACATGACATGTCATCCAGTAATTGGTCTTGAGGAAGGAATATTTCTAGGAATATTCTCTTTTATGTTGACTGTACATCCACTTTGCTGACTGTGCATCCTAGTCAAACATGGTCAAACTGTCGTAATTTTACGTGTTTGACATTTCAATTAGAACACAATATATTCCTCATATGACATCAATTTTTTGAACCGTTCATGGCACTGAAACCAAGAAGACGAGATCTATGCAACCATCTTGGTTTAAACCCAATCCTGTAACTTTGAATTTTGAGAAAAATTTATGAACTCCTGATCACATATCCAAGTTGAAATCTAAATATCCCTTAAAGGGTATCTATGTGGTTGTTTGAAGGTTACTTCATGTTTGAGGTACCTAGCTTAGTTTTTGTTAGGACATGGCAGTTAAGTGGAACACATGCAATACAAGTGGTTGGTGGCCATGCTTAACTAGTAAGGTTGCGTTGTAGATGTTTGGTGAACATGTTTCTTGATTGGTATTAAACACTCAATTGCAATAATTATAGCCCTGTGAAAAATGGTATTAAATCCATGTTTGAAAGAAAAATTGTGGAATTGTTCTTCACTATCCACACCCAATTTGAGAAGTTGATGGGGATGTATTGATGAGGATGTTAACAATTCAAGTTGGGAAGACGTTTCGGGGAAAATCACCCTAGAGGCTTGTTGGGTTTAAACCTCCACAGAGCAGGGCATGCTACTTAAGAAGGACTCACACAACCATACATGTTCATGAAAAACTAAATAGAGTAGATCGAGGAAGTTACCCGTAGGTCCTACGGTAGAAGCAGATCCCGCGGGGTCCAAACCCCCAGTGACCCTTCTTCCTTCTTAACCTGAAAGACAAGAAGAAACAAGCACGAAGAACTGGTTGTACAACATATATCTACTCTAGATGTTAGTGAAATCCATATGAAACATTAGATAAATCATAACAAATGCTTAAATAACAATATTCTCATGTATGCAAGAAGACACTAACACGTATATTTTGGGAATAAGATGGTTCTTGTGTATTATAAATAGAATGTACAGAAATAACGAGTGGAGAGATCACCTGAATCCTTCCATGATCTTCGAGCAGACCGTCGTCCGGATCCGTCCCGCCCTTGCCTCGCTAAGATTCCTTCCGAACTGGTGCATATGAGATGACATATAAAGAAATGAGCATCTCAAGGAAACAAGGGTTTCCTGTAATGAACTGGGAAGTGCAGGAGGCACGGGAATTCAGACTTGGATAGGGAATACCAACAGAGTATAATATCAATAATTTCTCTCTCTCCCTTAGGCCATGCACATGAGGGGTTTTTATACTCCCTCAAAGTAGTTTCAACAGTTGGAAACAGTTGGCCACGTGCTGGGGTGGTTGAACTACCAGAGTAACCATCAACCCAGCCCAAAAATAGGGAATTTTTATATATTTTTTAATGATTTTAATGGCATACGCGGAAAAGTGCAGTTGGACTCGCGTATACACGCAGAAAAGTCTGGGCATAATCGCGTATGGGGATTTTTACACTGTTTTTTAGTGAATTTGTCCAAGTCTGTAGGAATGGGTGCCCAAAGCCATAAAAGCAATCATGAATCATATGAAGGTGAGAAATGATGCTATAACAGATGCCCCCTAATATATGAGGTCAGAAGGGGTACATGATGGTCGAAATGTATTATGCACATAGAAATAACTTCGCAAGGACAAGAGAGGACTTCACCAGATTTCAGCCTGCCAAAAACCAATGAAAGAAAACAGAGAGTCAACTCATGCTGAGGCGGGCATACCCATGCTCAGTCAAAAATACATCATATAGAAAGTACTGAATAGATCCAACATGTATACAAGTATAGCTGAACTGAAAATACACAATGAATCATCTGAGCATGGCCCGGAAATATAAGTCTGAATCAATGTCCAAGTATCACATATAAAAAGCTGATCAAGGATGGTGCAACTGGATGTCTGATCATATAAGTAACTGAATCTTCAAGTACCGAATCATAAGAGGTGGAACAAACGGTACAATCACGCAACTCGGGAGCCAACATATAGGATGCTGCTGTACTGAACTGCAACATATAAGGGTGGACGGCATCACTGGCAGAAACTGAATGGACTGTCAAAAGTGAACCGAGAAATGCTGATGCAACCCGAGGTATTCACCGATCACTATGGCACAATTCTACACAATGGGAATAAATGAGCTGAAGTCGACCATGTGAGAAATCGTTGGATTACCGGTCAATGATGTATACCGTTAACCAACGCGAGACAACTCACCAATAATGAAAATGAGCGTCAAGGTGCTCTAGTACAATCTAACAAGTGCGAATGAATGAGTTGAAGTCGAACACTTGAGAGAATCTACCAATAAGGAGGCAATGATGAATCCCCACTGTTGATAGCGAAGAGTCTGCCACTGATGACTGCAAACCCTAAGGTACTGACAAAAAGACTCTAGAACTTATTCCCAGAGCAATGAGTCAGAGTCGATGGGAAAAGATCTGCTGGAAGCACTAGAGAATTTGGCGGAAATTCCGACGGCCAAATCGTCGCTATTCCGACACATTGTCGTCGCAGGAGCGACAGTTAGAGGGCGGGAAAACCGTGATTTACCATGCCGTCGCAGTTCCGACACAACTAAAAAGTGTTGCAGTATCGACACTTTTCCGTCGCTTCCAAACAAGCGTCACTCTTCCGACGTCTCCTAATCCGTCGCACTTCCGACCTCAATAAAATGTCGCACTTTCAACGAAATGTGGTCCGACGTTTTGAACGTCGCTCTTCCAACGTCTGTAAACTGTCACAATGACGACAAAATGTGGTCCGACGTTTTTAACGTCGCCCTTCCGACGTCTGTAAACTGTCACAATTACGACGAAATGTGGTCCGACGTTTTGAACGTCGCTCTTGCAACGTTTGTAAACTGTCACAATTACGACGAAATGTGGTTCGACGTTTTGAACGTCGCTCTTCCGGCGTCTGTAAACTGTCGCAATTCCGACGCTTACGAGACGTCGGAATTGCGACGGAAGGTTCAATTTAAAAAAAAAAAAAATGAAATTTTAAAAGAGGAAAAATGATGTTTTGAATATATTATATGAAGTAAAACAGTACATGAAGTCATTACATTTTCACATCTGAAGATTTGAACCCAAATATCCATCCAGAAAAGTGGAAGTCCCACCCCAGACAATGATAGAAAAATACCCCATGTCACATACGGGGACATGATATAAAACCCAGTAACGGTCCACATAGAGATTATCGAAAATCTGAGAAAGCATCCAAATATGCCCAAGGCATCTATAAGAAAGTGAAATAGCAGTATGTAGAATAGTAAAACAACAGATAAAGTACCGACGTCCATTGTTCCAAATACAAATTAAAGTACCCAAAATCCTTGAACAGAGAAAAACGCTAATCATGTGAGGAGTAAGATATGTCCCAAATATAAAAATACCATGAGACCATATCAATAAACCAGCAACATAGACCAGCATCGCTAGTTTTGAAGGCAGAGTGATAAACATTAATCATTTTTTTTTCACAAGAGAAAAAACGTTGTTTTGAATATATTATATGAAGTAAAGCAGTCCATGAAGTCATTACATTTTCACATCTGAAGATTGGAACCCAAATATCCATCCAGAAAAGTGGAAGTCCCACCCCAGACAGTGATAGAAAAATACCCCATGTCACATACAGGGACTTGACATAAAACCCAGTAACGGTCCACATGGATATTATCAACAAATCTGAGAAAGCATCCAAATATGCCCGAGGCATCTATAAGAAAGTGAAATAGCGATATGTAGAATAGTAAAACAACAGATAGAGTACCGACGTCCATTGTTCCAAATACAAATTAAAGTACCCAAAATCCTTGAACAGAGAAAAACGCTAATCATGTGAGAAGTGTGATATGTCCAAAATATAAAAAGACCATCAGACCATATCAATAAACCAGCAACATAGACCAACATCGCTAGTTTTGAAGGCAGAGTGATAAACATTAATCATTTTTTTTTCACAAGAGAAAAAACGTTGTTTTTAATATATTATATGAAGTAAAATATTCCATGAAGTCATTACAACAATATAGAGACAGATTGTCTCGTAGATAAGAAAAATGATAACTGATGTTGTGTTGTTTCGTTCTTTTAAGAATGTGCTGGAGGTAGGCCCTATATCTTGGCTTGCTGCTGTCCTCTTTAGTAATTCTATGTTGATTATTTCATTTCACTGATACTCTTTAACTGCTCTAATACTCTTTGACCTTTGTTCATCCTTTTATCCTTTTTATCATGATATACTGTGGTAAATAGGCAAAAATTTATGTAAGGATAATTTTTTACAAAAATTCCATCATTTCTTCCCACCATTGAACTTCTGGCACTCTGGTCCTTTGCAACTTTCTTAGTGTTTCATCAGCCTCAGTATATCTGAAGAAATCAGGCTGATTTGGGAACAAATGATTTACTTCATGCTCAAGATAAAATAAATTCTCCAATCTGTCATGAAGGTTTTTCCCTGTAGGCAATGCTGTTGTTGATGAAATGGTTGAAGAACTAGCTTGATTATCAGCATATTTGTCCAATTTTTCAACATAACTATCAAGGTCCATTAGCTTATCTTCTGCAACTATAGGACTGGGCAATCCTCTATTTAACAAAATATTCAATCTTTCTCTGAAGGCAATGATTTCTTCTTGCATATATGAGCACCTTCGTTCTAAATTCTGTACCAGAGTTCTTTTAGTAAAAACTTTCTTTATTTCCAGAATTGTTCCGGTCCTGTCCTGAATACCAATTTCTGCAAGTTGATTCTTAGTCTGAGTATTCAAAAAGTGTATAAGTCTATTGGCCTCTTCTGGCATATTTCCCAACTCTTGTATTGATCTCTCAATCTCATCCAGAGCCAATTTAACTAAGTTATTATGTTCATCCATTATCTGAATTGAGGACCAAACATCCTTTATTGATTGAATGATATTATCCCAAAGAATTTCATTTATTTCTTTTAAAGGTTTCTCCAATGTGAGATCCTTTTCCAATGCTTTGACTGTTTTTCCTAATTTGTTCACTTCTCTTGTTTTATCAGCAACACTCATTTTTGAAAGATCATATTTATGTTCTAGAGTGGCCAATTGTTCCTTTGTTTTGTGAAGCTCTATGGCCTGAATGTTCATATCTTCCATTGACTTTGTTAATTCATCAGTGTTCAAATTTGTAGTGTTGCTCTGTGACAATTCTGCTGGCTGACCTGTTGTTGTTGTACCTGTCACTACTCCTGCTGTAGATACTAGAATATTTGCCTGCTTATCTTTTAATGCATTCTAAAGCTCTTTTTCAGTTGCAGTAAGTTGCTCATTCAATTTAAGAGCAAATCCATTAGTTCTTCCTCAGAATTTTGTTTGATGATTTCTGCAGTCTGTGGATGTCTTGAGGCCGGTAACTTTAATTGTTTTCTCAGAGTTGCAATATCATCATCTTTTCTCTTGATCAAAGCTTCAATACCTTTCACATCTTTAGGATTATGACCCAAACCAATGATTATTTCCTCTAAAGTTTTGATTCTATTATCCTTAGCCTGGGAGGAGGCTTTTTCAAGCTGCAACTGTGTATTAGTATTATCCAAAGAATCCTGCAAATTATGGGTCATCGTTGATTTATCCGTCAGAGTAGAATAAATCATCTCACTTGTTTGCTTGTGTAGCTCAATTTGATCTAAAGGATGGATATCCTTTACTAAGACTTCAAAATTAGTCCTAACGTAATCTGCAGCTGTCTGAGGCTGCCGCACCTTGGGCTTCAAATGGCTCATTAACATCTTACCCTGTTGGATGTCATAAGCTGACATCAATCTTTCTTGATTTTTCGGAGCCATCTTCAAATATTGGTTGTACAATTTAAGTCTAAGTGGATCGTTCCTGGCCTTTATATTGGTGAATGTTCTTTTGATGTCCCAGGTAGTTTTTACTGGAGGTTTGAAAGAAGATATTTCTGCACTTTGTTACCTCTGTATTCCCTATTTTTGAAAATTAGTGGATGTCCCACTACCTGTATCTGTTTGCTGACTGTCTTCTCTTCCCTGGCTGTCAGGGATTTCCTGAAATGATTCATCTTCTGGAAGGGGAGTTAATTTCTGCCTTTTAACATCTTGCTGTTTAGAAGAGCCACCAATAGGAGTAGTTGTTTCAGCCTCTCTCTTTTTTCCCTTTTCTATATTCAGAGGATTTTGTAAAATAGAAATTTCTGGCTCACTGATCTGAGTAGGAGGAATTTGTCCTTGACCTTGTTCTTTAGAAGTCTCTGGTTGCTCTGTCATTATGAATTTTTCAATTATTTGTATATCAGGGTCCTTTTCTTTTCCTTTAGATTCTACTGCTACTGTACTAATCTCCTGCAAATTTTGTTGTAAAGTCCTGGCTGAAGAAGATCCCTGCACCTGTCCAAAAGATTCTAGGTCAAGTATCTTTTCAAGATCTTTCATTACATTTTCAACATTAACCTGCTCACTATCATTTTCAACCAATGTCCCTTCTGTCCATTCATCCATATTAGCATATTGTTCTATTTCTGGGATTCTTTGATGGATGTATGGTGACTGTTTATTTTTCACTATTCTATCACAGATAAAGTTGTTTGGATCATAAGGCACCCAGTAGAAACTCTTTTGTAGTCTGAGATGGTCTTCTAAAATCCTTTCGGCTTCCTGTCCAGCTTCCCTAGAGTTACAAATGAAGGGACCTAATTGGCTCTTGATCCTGAGTTGAGCCTTTTCTTTGCATTGCAAAAATGAATTATATCTGAATTATTCATTTGCCTGAAATATTCTAATGCAAAGAGTCTCATTGGGACATACTTGGGCAGTTTGAATGGGCATAATTCACATCCATATATCCTGATCTCTGTGTAGTTTTAATATAGGTACCAGTCACCTATCTTGTAATGCTTTGAGAGCTGAAGGATTTTCTTGATTTCATTGTTAATTCTAGGAGGAGAGACTCCTGTCAACAAGGTAGTTGCAGGATGAACAAAAAGGTCGACAAAATCATTATAGGAATAAGGAGAATCAGAGGAATTGTGAGTAATGGTAGACCAAAAGATGACTGACCTAGGATTCCCTTTGGCATCAAGTTTCTTAACATAAAAAGGGAAATTTTCTGACTGAAAGTAAATCAT
Organism: Pinus albicaulis; assembly: GCA_034641835.2. NCBI lineage: Eukaryota > Viridiplantae > Streptophyta > Pinopsida > Pinales > Pinaceae > Pinus > Pinus albicaulis. The sequence continues at coordinate 1,215,886,605 of CM076582.1, forward strand.
GAGATGATATATGACAGAAGAATACTTAAATACTCTCTCATTTTCAAATCTCATGAACTGATCATGGATTTTGTCAGCAATATAAGATGCAAAATCGTACTTGACAGCAGGAGGTTGTCCAGGGGTAAAAATGGATAACAATACTAGGGTTAAGTGATCAACACACTCACTAGTATTGAAGCCCATTATGGAAGATATCATGTCTAAAATAACTCTACCCTCATCAATAAAGAAAGTATAACCATAAGGGGGAGGGTTTTTAGGCTGATGCTCTGGTAACATGAAGGTTTGGCATAGGCGGTTTAACTCTTCATGGGATAACTTAGTAGATTTCTCAAGTAATTCAACCATGGACAGGGGAGTGAGAGCTTGACCAGGTTGGAATTGTAACATTTCATTTATGGACTGAGCAGTTATTGGGAAAAGGAAATTTTGACTTGGGGATAAAACTGCTCGTTGGTTGGGATCATAATTTGCGTAGCAATAATGGATTAACTCAGGAAAAATATGGACTGAGGGGAGAAGGTACATAGGAATATTTGATTCCCAAAGTCCAAAGATGTCAGAACCATTCAAATAATTGTCTCTGCAGCGGCAAAATATTCGAAAAGGATTCTCACTGAGACGCAAGTCCTTAATTTGAAAATCCATATCAGCTAAAGGCAAATAATCCAAGTCCTTGTGAGGGGCATTGATGGGCACGACATTCAGAGCTACAGGAACTTCCATTTCTAGTTCTTGTGGATTCAGAAATGGAATTTCGAGGTTTTTGTGGAAAAGGGGCACAATTACCAGTTTTGGGAATATAATTGCAGTTCTGGGAACGAAAAATACCAAACTGAACTTCTTTTCAGACCTTAGTGCAGAATTAAAACTAAAACCAGGATTTTTTACAGAGTTTAGCGGGGAATTGGAATAAATATATGTTTACGGGAAATGAAACGTGTTTAAACAGGCACTGGTTATGACAGAAGAACCCTGAAATACTCAGCTTCAATTCTCTTCAGCAAGGTAACGGTCAGCAAGCGTTAACAGTTGGTTTTTTAATTTTGTTGCATGGAAGACTGGCTAGCGCACGGAACAATGAAAATGACGCAGACGCAATTTGTTTTATTTACAAAGTCAAAAGGGTGGCGGGGAACAATGAAAATGACCCGAAAAAGATTAGGGCGAATTTGATAAGAAATTCGTGTCACAACTCTCCCTCCGTACGCCAGCCAACTTCGGACCCGAAAAAGATTAGGGCGAAATTCATTTGGTTTTCGCGTCACAAAATTGGCCGACGTCAGCAGGCTATTTTGGAACGCGAATTTGGTTTGAATTATGGTTTATCGCCGTTTGAAGTCCGGCGAGCTCGACTCAAGAGAACCGGGGTCGTGAACACTGTTCAAATATAAAAATCCCGCTTAATAAAGAGACAAGATTGTTGTGCTTTCGGAACCTGACCCGAGGATTGGACATGAGTTAACAAACAAAAGGATAGCGGAACCAGACTTGCACCCGTGGTCAAGCCTTGTACCAAAACCACGAGCGGAATCACAAAAGCGGGTTGCCCATATCGCACCGCTTTTGCGGAGTAGGCGGTATTTCCTATTCGCGAGCGATTCCATAGGGAATGCGACACGTGGCGAAGTGACCCCAGCAAACAACCGTTTAACCCACACCATCGCACGTTAAAGCCTGACGTTGGAAGCCGAGCGAAATTGCCAAGAGTCGTTGATTTGGAGAAGGGCCATCGGACGGTGGTCGCACGTTGAACTTGCCCGGAGGTTAACTAAGGTGTGCGGAGGATAGCCAGGTACGATACGAGTGTTTGATTGGTTATTGATATATAGGTGGGGCCGGAGTATAATGAAATTGTTTAATTAAACGATTGGCGGATAATTAGCATAAGTCTGGAGCGTGATTGTTGTAAGGCTGGGTGGTGAAATATAGAGCTGAAAGTTCATTACAAGTTATTTATTTAAAAAGAAACGTGGAGTATAAATACAAAGTGTTGAAAGTTAAACATTGGTTATAAGGATTGGAGATAATATAAAGTCGGGAATATAAATTAAAGTCCAACCATTGTGGATGGTATTTATTTATCAAATTCTACGAATTTGATAAATAAACCCGAAGAAAGAAGAAGTCAATTAAGACTCAGGCTGGAGGAAAAGAACGGGGTACACCAAGGGAAAATGCTGACACAGCGATTGTAGACACACCAGCTCTCCTTGGGGGTCCAATTTCGGTTTTGTTGCGTCACACGATGATCTCTCTTCTCTGGCATTTACTTGTATTGAAGATCACTATTCTAGGAATAAGGAGTTATTTTCTCCAAAAATAACCCTAGCCAAACATTGACAATGCATCAAGGATATCTTTCTATGCTACATAAGTACATATGTTCTACTTCTAAATAATGTCTTGGAAGTGGTTGTTTTGCTGGAAATTATTCACCAGTTGGTTTCATACCAAAGTCTTTTCACATTTTTAGCATCCAATACATGAAAAAGATAATGGTTTAAAACAACATAAATATTTGAAATTTTGCAAGAATTGTCTGGCACACTTTGAATATGAATTTTGAAGTCAAGTGCATGATGCTGTATAGGATGAAGTGTCATTTTCAATACCAAATGTTTCACAAGAAACTTCTCAACATGCTACCCTGCAGTAAGGATTAAATGACAATATTGCATCAACTATTTCCATAATAAAAGTGCACCTCGGCCATAAGACTAAACAACTACAAATGTTGTAGATCTAACAAGAACACACAATCAAATGTATTCCACAAGGCCAATACTGTATGAAAAATGAAAATGAGTTTGCAACCAAAAATACCTTAGGCAACTAATTCAATTAGATACACCAAACCATCAGCAAAAAGGAAAACCAGCCTACTTGGCCTCAATATTTTCAACTTGGTCCTCTAATTCAACCAATAAAAAGGCCAAAACCATAGCATTGAGATACATTTCATTACACTGTCAATAACAATAAAATTTGACTCAACCATAACCCTTTCCTTTTAGACCACTGGGTAACAAATATGTTTCCTTTCACCTTTGAGTTTTCAAATTATGCCTACCAAATCTAAGACATTTAAGAAGGGGAACTAATACAACGTTAAAAATAAAACCAGAGCACACATCTAAAATAACAACCCTCCATGAAAAATTAAAATAACACATTAAAATCAAATATAAGTGGACAAGGAAAGATCCACCGCAGTGAAGTTTCACGTGCAGGGGACCTTCCTTTAAACATAATTTTTTCTCTGACCTGCAATTTTTTTGTCACTGAACCATCCTTGTTGAAGTACAACTCCTTTTCCATAGCTCTTGTATTAACTACCTTCTCTCTGTCACGTAATCTCAGAGTCCCTCTTCTGCTTGAGCGATTAAAGGAAATGGGTGAAAAGACTGAAAGAGAAGACAATTGTCTGCCATAATTATCAAACATTGCACCCAACTTCTTCCCCTTTCCATTGTTACCCAATGAGGTAGATGTGGCAATTGTTGTCATACCACCCAAAGCAGAGGCCATCTTCTCTTATGCTGAATATAGAATTGCAAGATCTTCATATTAGTATGAACCTTAAAAAACATGACTCCCATTGCTAAAACCCACTTTTAAGTTGTAACAGGCAAACTAAACAACTATCGCAACTTTTGGCAACTTCTGGAGCATTAAGAGAGAAACAACCAAAGATAAATACAACCACAATCCTCATTTTAATGAGACTGGACTATATATTTGCATTAAGATAATAGAAAGAAATCACGACTATATTAAGGCCACCACAAAACAATCTTTAACCAGTGTCTCTCGCAGCCTTCAGGTTGCCATGCTAGAGGTTGCATATTTTTAATTTAAATTCTAGACCTCTCATGCCCATCTATGAATGCATCCAATGGGATATCTACATCAAATGCTCCTTTATATCCCCAAAAACAAATTCCCTACTACAAGAGCACCGGTATTGATGGATCACCCCACACCATCCCACCCACTAGAAACGGTGAAAAAGGAAACCCGAGAAAACTTCTGAAATATCTCAAGATGACTATATGGGTGGTTCTTATGAATCAACCAACCATTCAAAACATGCTCATCAATCCAAACCATGAGTATTGTGTGACAATATTCAAGCAGGCACTGAATCGGATTTCTGAAGCTATGTTAGAGAAACCCTAAACTCTCACTGAAAATAGGTGAAATGTGACACCACTCAGGGATTGACATGTGCCAATTGGTACAAGTGGTAGACAATTGGCATGCTCAAACAACGAGGTGATGCAGGAATGACATGAGGGAGAAAATATCAGAAAAGCCCCAAATCTGGAGAACTAAAGCTCATCACCAACTTGAGATTGACAACTTTACATGATGTAACCTATGAAATCATAAATGGAGAAATCATAGTAACAATAAAGTAACCTATGTAACAATAAATTTGGATTCATCCTAGGAGTGGTAATGGGAGAAATCATAGTGAACAACAGGAAACATGCAGAGTTGCTTACAATCAAATAGATGAAAAAACACATACAAAAAACCTAGATAATAATCATGAACAAGCTTAATATTGAATTATGAACTGTAAAGGAACTTACAAAATGTGACATTACGAACTTGGTCAAGTGCACAAGAAAAAATATCCTGGACATGACCCTGGTTGACAAGTTGTATTGCTCATGATGCAAGAGGATTTGTACCTGCACTGCCAAGTCAATTAAAAACCATCATTATCTATACAATAAATACAAGTAATTGATGTAGTATTTTTTACTCTAAGATGCATTCTTATGATAATGTTAGAACATATGTTGAAAATGTCAAAACATACCTGAATAAGCTCCTCTTCATTTCAAGAACAATTTATTGGAATCGCATGAACTTGGAACAAGCCTCCCACGATCTGAAAGAGTAGCAACTAAGTCAACAGTGACTTTTTTGTTGCTACACTGGATCGAGGGAGGTTTGCTCCAAGATTAAATCGCTCCAATAAATTGTTCTCTACTAAACAGGGCCAACCACGTGAAGGTGGAAGCTCTTATGGCCCCTCCCCCCCCCCTCACATCACTCTCAATTCCCCAATACCCAATCTATATTTCATTTTTTACTTTCATGAGCATAAAAAAATATATTCAATAACTAATAAAAAAACAATTCAACAAAAAGTATGCAAGGAAACATTGCAATTAATGATTGACATAAAAATAGTATGATAAATGAGTTTTTTATATAACGCAAAAAACGTTCCAAGTATGGTCATTGGTAACGTTTGTCTTATAATAATACAATATTTTACATTATCGAATTTTCTTTTTCTTCTTCCTATTTTTAAAGCTCCTAATTACATCATCAATATCATCATGCTCTGCTCCTGTTTCGTGCCTTTCGACCCGCACTGCTGACCTAGTTGCGTAGTCACGATGTCTGGTCTCATCCAGTGACGGGGCATTGCCTACAAAAACAGATAATATTAAATTTTAATTGTCAGTTTTTAAATATCATTGAACTAGTTCGGTAATATTAATAATAAAAAAATTGCAATGAGATTATTTACCTGGTGCACCAGTTGTCGCCGCTGACCTAGTTGCGTAGTCACGATGTCTGGTCTCATCCAGTGACGGGGCATCGCCTACAAAAACAGATAATATTAAATTTTAATTGTCAGTTTTTAAATATCATTGAACTAGTTCGATAATATTAATAAAAAAAATTGCAATGATATTATTTACCTGGTGCACCAGTTGTCGCCGTTGGGACTGTTGCCCTGTCTTCCTCTCTGGTGGTAAGATCCTCAAGGGAAACATTCTCTGTCATTTAAACAAAAACGTTATAAGGACAACCATCAAGGTATAATTAGAAAAAATTATAAGTGGAAATTAATTACCGTCACGGCCCTCACTGATAGCAGCATTGTCGGCCTGGTCCCCACTACAATGATCGGGTTGCACGAGAGGATCATCTACATCTGGCTCTAAAACTGGGTTATTTGCCTCGTCGGTAGTGCTGCTCCCCTGATTTAAAAAAAGTTGTTAGACATTAAATTTATGGATGAAAACAAACATATTGAAAGGTTAATGTTTTACCTTATCAGGCATTCTGGATCTTGGGACCTGCCCCAAGCTTATGCGACGTTCAACTACGGCTTGATAGCCGAAATGGAAAGCGATATTTTTATCTTCCTCTGTTGTTTCTGTTCCGAAGTCATCACCCTACATTACATATGTGTGTGTATTTTTAATCATATTTCATAGGATTACAAAAACATTGGAAGGCGATACAATTAATTATAAGATGTTTAGCTACTTAATTACAATTCTTGCGACCAATTTCAAGTAGCTGCCCTGGCCTAGCTTGTGATGGCCCTTTTTTTCAATCCTAGCTTTGGTTGCCTTTGAGGTGTCAGACAACCTAGCATCAAAAGATTAAAGTCAGATATGACGTAGCACACTTTTATTTTAGACATAGAGAAAATTAAAGCTATTGAATTAAGTTGTAATTTACCTTGCAGGTCCAGTTGGTATTTTTCCTTCTTTCTTTGCCCTTTTCTCTTTTCTGTCATGGATGAGTGCTCTCCACTCACTCTCTGGAACTGTGAGAGGACGCTCATATCTAGGGTTAAATTGCAATTGCGTCCTATAGGTGTCCCTGGTATATTTCAAATATTTGCCGGCAACCCGAGCTACCGCTGTTCTATCAAATATGCCGACCCCAAAAAGGGTTTCTAGATAATCTAGAAGTTCTTTTTTCAGGTTGGAACTCTGGGAATTCCACCCTGTGTGTATGGTTGGGCCAAAAATTACCAACGCATGGCTCTCCAGATACCTGTAGAACTCATTGTTTCCTACACAGAAAAAAAATAAAAAAAAATAAAAAAGGATATTATCATTAATTTAAAAATAAAAATCGTGATAAATATGTTTTAGATAAAGTACATGAAATAGTTAAAATATTAAAATTTACCTGGGAGTTGTACATGCTTTATAGGGACACCTTCATCGTTCACCAACAACGTGCCATTAATGGTCCCTGTGGAGCTGACACGTGTAGCTCCAGGAAACGCAATAATGTAGTTGGCCATATCAACCTCATCATTGCCAACACGTTCAGCGGTTGGCTGGGTGTCTGCTTGGGCAGGGTGTGTTTCTTGGCTAGCACCTAAAGGAGTAGAAGGTGTACGAGAGGGTTGTTGGGCAATCTCTTGCCCTTGTGTCCCACTACCACCAACACCGGGTTCAGAAAATGCCAGAAAACGCTACATACAAAAGAACTTTTTGTTAGTTTAGTCAATGTAAAAAATAAAAATCAAACTATCACAATTCATCTCATGCAGAACAAAAAAAATATCCTTTTGACTTTTTATTATTACCTGATATCTTTCTAGCTGGCTCATAAGGTGTTTTATCTTCTCTTCTGTTTCAGGTGTTTGAGGCGCGTCTATCAAAGTATTAAATTCCGACCTTGCATTTCGTGCCTTTTTTCGCAACAAGAACACTGGAGATAGGGATGGAGAAAGCTCTTCCTCAAAGAGGGAATCATCAGGCGTACCATGGCTAGGTGTCTGCATATTTGAACAAAAATAATATTATTTCAATTATGTAAATAACTAAAATACCTGATGATAGAGCAATGCTGGCACTTTACATGTTCTTCTGCTGGCCTCTTTCCGCGATCATCCCGTCTCTGGGTTGTTCCTGCACTGCTCTCATCAGTCTGCCACATTGCAATAAAATTATAATTGTAAAAACTTGAAAACAATATCTAACTTAAAAACACAAAATGAAAACTGAAATAATTTCTAATAAGACACCGGACGACAAAGTTAGAGTTTCAAATATGCCTTGCATTGAATTCAGTCCTGGAAACATGTCATTGCACATTAAGGCACCCAAACAAGAGGCGAGTTGACGATGAAGACCTTATTGAATATATTGTTGGAGCAACTTCTAGTAAACTTGTTGTGAAGACCTTGAGGACATTTTTGGAGCAACATTGTTGAAGCTGATGGTATAGCATTGTTGGAGACGATCTTGAAGGGCCATGAAGTGAAGCTTTTGGAGCAACTATTGAAAAATCCTTAGAGCATTTAAGTAAGGCACTTTCTATCTTCCATCACCTTTTTCCTTTCAATATCCTTTAAACAATTTTGTTGATATTTAATGTTTGAAATCACGTTATAATTCCTTGATTATATGTGTTTAGGGACTAGAATAATTTCACACTAAACCATGCAAACTTAAAAGTAACTTAACAGATCCATAAAGTAATAATAATCATAATTCCTAATTTCCTATTGTACGATATGATGCAAATTATTCAAACATGAAGCAATGAAGACATGAAATGTATGAATTTCAAGATTGATGAACCAATACAAGAAGTTAGAAACTACAACTTTGATTCAATACTCTGTGTCCTAACTCCAGGAAGGAATCTAGTTTGTAGTACAGAACATGCATCATGTATTATCAATTCTTAATTGACAACAACTAAAGGTCATCTACATCATCAATTCCTTCCCATTTTGTTTTTTTATGTTATATTCCTTATAAAAGTGTCAAATTTCTCTCAAAGTAAACAACCACTAAATAAAATAAAAAATAGTTGAGATATGATTGAGAAATGGTCATTTATTTCTTAAAAGGATCTTCACAATTTCTTTGGTTGTTTTTCATCTCAAGAAACAAGAAATGACCTAAGAAACTATCGTGATGTAATATAAGAAACAACACAGTGCAATGGCCATTTCAAAGCCAAATGATGTCCATTGAGGACATGGCCTTTATTTGGTTCCTGTTTCATAGGAGTTTCGGGTAGAAATGGAACTTTTTTGTACCATTTCCAATAGTAAAAAGGGAAAACCTTCTTTTTCCATGGGAAATAATTTACCTTTCCTTTTTCAAGATAATCTAAATCACAAAAAATATGAACTATACTGCACACATTCTTAGATAATGTGAAAGTGGAAAAGGAATACCCTACACAAGTGATGCACACATGTACATTTGAACACTAATAGATTTTTGTAGTTGAAATGCAATGCTTGTTTTCATTTAAATGTAGGGTTTTTTAAGCAGGGAGAAATAATGGCTGCCAAATTAATAAACGTTTCTTTGGGAAAAATTTAAATCTTGTATTGGGTGATGAAGATAATAGAGGGTATTGAATCTTGATTCTTGACATTGTGTTTAACTTGAATAAATCAAATGATTATAAATATCAGTGGATGAGTTCTTTTTTCAAGTATGTCACTCAAAACTCTTATGTCAAAGCATTGTATGATGGCTAGCATTTGCTTGTTTCCCTTTCTTCAGTTCAATGTAAAAAGTATATTAATATATTGGAGCATGAATGATAACTACAATTGTTTGCTCTGCAGTATATCCAGCCCCAAGATTATGAAATTTTTTCTCAAGTGGAGCTATTTGGTTAGGCTGTAGGGTCAACCCTCTATAGGAGGAAGGGCCTGCAGTAAGAACTTACCATTTTGCAAGAGCTGAAGGCGAATGCTGTTCTGCAAGAGCTGAGGGTGAATGCTGTTCTACAAGAGCTCAGGGCGAATGCTGAGGGCGAATGATGTTCTGCAAGAGCGGAGGGTGAATGCACGTGTGATATCAGACGTTAATGTAGCACACATGTACATTTGAACACTAATAGATTTTTGTAGTTGAAATGCAATGCTTGTTTTCATTTAAATGTAGGGTTTTTAAAGCAGGGAGAAATAATGGCTGCTAAATTAATAAGCGTTTCTTTGGGAAAAATTTAAATCTTGTATTGGGTGATGAAGATAATAGAGGGTATTGAATCTTGATTCTTGACATCTAGAGAGAACACTACAGCCTAACACAATCCAATGGAATTGACCAAAAAAACCCAAATAGAGCCAACCCTACTATAGGAGGAAGGGCCTGCAGTAAGAACTTACCATTTTGCAAGAGCTGAGGGTGAATGTTGTTCTGCAAGAGCTGAGGGCGAACGCTGAGGGCGAATGCTAAGGGAAAATTCTGTTCTGCAAGAGCTGAGGGCGAACGCTGAGGGCGAATGCTGAGGGAAAATTCTGTTTTGCAAGAGCTGAGGGCGAATGCTGAGGGAAAATTCTGTTCTGCAAGAGCTGAGGGCGAATGCTGTTCTGCAAGAGCGGAGGGCGGATGCACGCGTGATATTAGACGTTAATATAGCTATTGCGATGGATACGAAACAATAAAATCATTTTTATGTAGCGTGCATACAAGTTTCGTTTTTGTATTTTAGCGCGCATATAAGTGTTGTTATACCAACGGTGGAAAAGGCGTCGCTATTGCAACAAAGGCCTCCAAACGTCGCAATTACGACACTTAGACATTGTGTCGCACTTGTAGTCGTCGCAATAGCGACGCGTTGGGCCATAGTGTCGCCAGTGCGATGTCTTCCTCCAAACGTCGCAATGGCGACACTTTTCTAAGTGTCGGTATTACGACACCTTTCTATAAACGTCGGTATAGCGACGGTTTCGGGCGGGATGGAAAAAAATTGGGGAAATTTCCGACATTTGGTCAAAAGCGTCGGAACCAAGTGTCGGAATTTTCGCCAAATGTAGTAGTGAAGGAAGGCATTAAGGCATCCCACATCAGTCCAGCGCGAGTGTAACCCGCAGGCCAAGATTTGGAAGGAATCGGACGAAGTAGAGTGATGGAACCAAAACCGAAGTACGTTTTCGACATGCACAAGATGAAGCTAGTGCACGGAAGAAACCCTCTGAACCAACCAATAATGAAAGCTGACACAGAGGCGAGAAATCCACCGATAGGGTCAAATGGAAATCAAGGTACTGCACGAATCCCAAGTGTGATAATGTGTGCTGACGTCGAACACAGGGGAAACCACTTAGTCAAAGACCCATGATGATGATCAAATGCCGAGCACGAGGTCACCTATCAATGATGGAAATAGGCCCAAGGTGCGGCTCTAGGTTTGCTCTCAGAGCAATGTGTCGTAGTCGATAAGAGACAAACCCGCCGGCAAGAAGTCAATGGGGACCTTCTCAAACCAGCACGAGCATAAGACCAAAACATCTGATGTGATAGAACATGATACTGACAAGACCGGGAAGGCCGACTGAATAATGAGTCAAGAGACACCGCAGAATGGCCGACTCAGGTTAGACTTCCCTTGAACAAAAGCACGACTCGTGATGACCATGGCAATAAAAAGTGACACTGTATAAGTCTGTTATGCAGGAGGCAGAACAAACTCTCCATATGATTGGAAGAGATAACCAACCGGGGGAGGACTGACAAGTGAAACAAGGTAAAGGCTGAACCTAGGTCAAAACTAAAAACCATCCCAAATGTATGAAATATATATAAGTATATGTGCTTTGTTCAAGGGCGACAAACTGACTCTGTACTGCCATCAAAACAACGAAGATACATCCCGTTCCCCCTCTTTTTGTTATATTTGATTTTTTTGTCTTTTTCATATAATAAGCCTGAAAAAGAATAAAAGAATGCTATGGTACAATGGATAGAACGAGTATCAAAAAATCAGATGCACTAGTTCCTAGGATTGGAACAATCCTATGCTCAATGCAAGGTGGCAGAAACTGGTAAGCGATACTCAAAGGAACGTTCCATCCATGGGTAAAAGGGTGTCAAGTCGTGATAGCTAAGTGCATGCAATGGTTAACTTGTACAGATAGACAAGGTCAAAATTTGGCTTAAACATTGAGTCCAAATGAAGCCGGCTAAAGGCCAGGATAAACAAGTAGCCAATATGCAATGCAATAATACAACTCAACAACACCAGGGAGCCTCTAGGGTAATAGCCAGAAAAAATGATAGTGAGGAAGAAGAAGAATGAAGCTTCAACACATAAGTCATGGCGGGACTAAAGAGGACTCCCGAGCCTACATAAAACGCAACATGGGCAACAAGTGATAGCAAGGAACTAACTAGGAAGCCCATGTAAAGGAAGGCTCTACCACCAAGTCATGATTAAATAATCGGCGAGTGAAATGGGTGTAATAGTCATGACCTGATGGGATCGACCCTATGGCAAGTGATCAGTATGGAGGCTAGTATGCAAGATGCAGTGGAAAGTGATTTCCCTAACCTATATGCCAGTGAAGATCATATACCTGCCGTGACGAGTCAGTAAGCATGGATCAAAAAATCGGGAAAAATCTCAAATTCATCAAAATGTACTTGAAAATATACAAAACTGGGCACTTCCAAGCATCCGGGTTATGCAGCGTAAGATAGATCGGAAAAATAAGCATTAGAAATTTTTGCGAAAATTTTCAACTTTTTAGGCATAAATAGACAAATTACCTCATATTTGGTTCATTATTACATTGCTGATTTGGAAAAAGTGCTCTGGAGCAAAAAAATTCTTTCGTCAAATCAGGAACAACTGACCGTCGAAACGCACTGAATTTGTCAGGTAGGCTCCTCAATCATCCTTGAAAATCATTTTGTCCATTTAGAAATTAAAATTTAGTGATTTTTACCATTAAAACCCTTGCTAAAAAACTCGGACTTGCGCATACGCGGGTTTGTAATGGTAAAGTCGCGTATACACGTGACTGTGCATAGAAAAAGTCGTGTATGCGCAAGCCCGAATCAAAAAATGCGTGGCTAATGTAGGATTTATTGAATTTTGACAGGATGACAATCTCATGGAGAGAGCGTGAACACAGTGCAATTGATCAAGAGGTCATGCAAGATCGAGCATCGCAAAATATTCTTCGGAATTGCGGATTGTTCAAATTTTTCAAAATGCCAAATATGAAAAGCAATGTTCGGTTGCTAGAAATGCTCGTCAATTACTGGGAACCGGAAGAGGACTGTTTTATGATAGATCAGATGCTAGTACGCATCGAAGTGGAAGACATATACTTTATCACTGGACTCTCCCGAAGGGGGGAACCAGTAGACTTGCATGGGAAGCCCCTGGAAGGGCTAACCGTGGAAGATTATGTCCACGTGTATTGCGTAGAGGGTTCCAAGAAATTTGGAACTCAGATTGCGATTAAAGATTTACGGGATTTGCACATGAAAATGCTCCTTTTCACCATTGGCAGAGTGGCAGGATCTGCCTCCCTACATCAGGCGTCCAGGACGCAAATGAGCATAGCAGTGGAATGCTTGACTCATGTGTATGATTGGTGCACAACCCTTTCACTGAACATGAAGCAACAGTTGACCTCAATCCGCCAAGCAAAGACCAAACACTTTGGATACGGTACTATTTTGATGACATTCTTCTTTGAGAAGATACCAGCATTGAGACCCAGAGTTATCTCTACCATCAACAGCCTGAGAGACCCAATAATTGCCCGTTGGGCGGACATGATGAAGAGATTAGGGGGAAGTGAAGTTACCCGGACCACTTGGGATGATGATTTCTTCCTTTGGTGGGGAGAAAAAATCATCGCTGTGGACGACTATCCCTATGCCGGGATGGACTTTCGTGGAGATCCAGATCTTGTTCTTCCACCAGGCACAGCATGGGGCATAGTCGGTAAGTTTGCAAAATTTTTTGACTTATATAATTTTTTGGATTTTTTCAAATATGTATGAAAAAATGAAAATAAACATGTTTTTGATTGGATTCATAATGAATGATAATGTAAATATGATCATGATACAGATATTGGACCAGTTCGACCTGAGGGTTTCCCGCGCCACAAGCGTCGCAGGGGCGAAGCAGATACAGTGGATTCATATAGGAATCTCCAGGCTGTGCAGAGGAACTTGGAGGGATTAACCCGCCAAATACCTATGGCTGCCATGGAATACCTGCCGGAAGCCATCCAGAGACGGGTGGTAGGAGTGCCCCGAGACTGGGTACGATTATTTCGCCGAGTTGCTACCGCGATAATGTTCTATAGGAACACGAATTCTGGGCAGGGACCTCAGGAGTAGATAGATGTTATGTATTAGATGACTGTATATTATTTTTTGAGACTGAACATGATCGGGCATAAGCCCAAGTTTTGTATGACCTTATGGATCCAAATTTTGTAAAGTTTTTGAACACTCTGATGATATATATACAGCGATATTTGATGTGATGTGATAAATGTATCAGATGATTAAATTTTTATTGTATGGAATGATTAATATGCCAATCAATTGCTTGATTAGCTAATGAGTCTGCTAACCGATTGTCAACTCGAGGAATATGAATGAAAGTTAAAAATTGAAATGATCTTTGTAACAGACGTACCCTCAAGAACAACCGTAATAAAAATGGGTCACGAACCCGATAAGTATTGTTCAACTGCGACACCACTAGCTGAGAGTCCAAGAAAACTACCAACGAATCAACACCCAAAGATATTGCCTCCGAGAGTAGATAAACAACTGCAGTGTATTCTGCTATATTATTGGAAGCAGGACTAATGCAGACCCCTCTTGATACTAACAGCTGACTAGAAGGATAATGAAGCACCCAAGCCGCGGAAGCTAAGTTCCGGGTGTGTCTACTAGCACCATCGGCGAAACCAAAATGACTCATGACATCCAACACAACCTGCCAAAGCAGATCAAAAACATCACCAAATCATCAAAGATCGAGAATCAACCAGATATGTACAAAGCAAAACTACTATATACAAAAGTAACATGCCAGGCCAAAGCCTAGGCATAATACTTCTTCAAATAGAGCCCATTTCGGGGCTCCGGCAACTCGTTCCCTTCAGAATCAACCAAGGTATACGCTCCTTTCTTAAGGACTTTTTTAACGATGAAGGGGCCATACCACATAGACTTAAACTTTCCTGCCCCCAGGGAATCTTTTTCTTGGGCATAGACCAAAACAAGGCCACCTTTCGAAAAAACCCTGGGTTTGATCGCCTTATCGTACTAAACTTTAATTCGGTTTTTATGCACTTCATTCATCGTGGTGGCATCCCGACGCTGCTCATCGAGATGTTCCAGATGAAGGAGCCGTTCTTCAAGACTAGAAGTGTCAGGAAGAAGTTCAACAGCTAACTTAAGAGAAGGAATCTCGCATTCAATAGGAAATACGGATTCCACCCCGTGCACTAGCTGAAACGGAGTAAAGCCAGTTGCAGTTTTCATTGACGTCCTGTATGCCCAAAGTGCAAGATATAGCATAATATGCCAGTTGGATCTAGCTTTATCAATTTTCCTTTGAAGAATTGTCTTCAAGGATTTATTCACGGCTTCCACTTGCCCATTGGCTTGAGGATAATACGGAGATGAATGCTCCTGCCAGAAACCCAATTTGAGAGCCAACTCAGCCATCATACTATTCTGAAAATGACTGCCATGATCAGTGAAAATCTCTCTAGGAATACCAAAATGAGTGATAACCTGGTTGAAAAGAAAAAGAGCGGCAGTCTCACCATCGTTCCCAAAAGTAGGCATAGCCTCAACCCACTTCGTAAAGTATTCTATTGCTACAATAATATACTTTTGACCTTTAGCCAAAGGCGGGTTACGAGTAGTATAATCAATTCCCCACTTTGTAAAGGGATCGACAGTAATGACTGGAAAAAGCGGAGCTGGATGAGCGCGCATTTTTCGAGTATAGACTTGACATGGATGACACTTTTTGACCGATTCGATACAATCCTTGAAAATCGAGGGCCAAAAGTACCCAGCACGCAAGATCTTTTGGGCTGTAGCAAGCCCAGATAAATGACCCCCACAAGCTCCACTGTGGGAATCATTCAGCACAGCCTCAGCTTCTTCGAGAGTTAAGCAGCGTCTCAGGATTGAATCAACCCCTCGACGGTATAAATCATCACCAATAATCAAATAATTCTTGGCCAAGTGACGCAGCTTACGACGCTCATCTTTCGAAAAAGTAGAGGGAAACTTCGCAGTCTGAAGATACACGATGATATCTCCATACCAAGGATCCTGTGAAGAGATAAGAAACAAATTTTCATCCGGAAAGGATTCATCATAGATCATCTCTTCCCCACAGGGCAACTCGGAGATCAATTCCGCGAAAACCAATGATTTCTTGGACTTGGAAGACATAAACTCAAGATCAAATTCCTGTAAAATCACAATCCATCTATTGTATTTTCCCCCAATCACTCGCCTACTGAGGACAAACTGAAATGGATTGGCTGCTGCCAAAACATAAGTTTTGTGAAGAATAATGTAATGCCGGAGTCGTTGCACAGCATGAACTGCTGCTAAAGCTAATTTTTCTATCGGAGTGTACCGGAGTTCAGGTCCTACCAAGCCTCGACTAAGGTAGTAAATAACATGCTCTGTAAGAGCATCATCCTCCTGAACCAGAACCATACCGATGGTAGATTCTGCTGCTGCCAGATACAAAAGGAAATCCCTGCTATAATCAGGTGGACTCAATAAAGGAGCAGAGGTCAATGCTTTCTTCAAAGCATCGAATGAGCGTTGAGCGTAGTCGTCCCAAAGAAAAGGAACTCCTTTCTTCAACAATCTCATAAATCCCTTTGTAACTTCAACATAATTTACGATAAATCTCCGAAGAAAATTAGACTTTCATTGTAGACTTTGAAGCTGACGAATAGAGGACGGGGGAGGCAACCGAAGTATTGCCTCAACCTTGAAGGGATCTACCCTAATCCCTTCCCTAGAAACAACGAATCCCAATAGCCGACCGGATGTAACTACGAAAACGCACTTGTTCGGATTCAATCTAATCTTATAGAACCGACATCGTTCAAATATTTGCCGGAGGTGACCAGGATGATCCATCCTCTTTCGAGAATGAGCAGCTAAATCATCTAAGTACGCCTCGATAATCTTTTTGATGTCGTGAAAGGCATATGACATGGCCCGCTGAAAGGTAGCCCCAACATTTTTAAGACCAAAAGGCATCTTCTTGTATGCAAATGTACCCCAGGGAAAAATAAAGGCAGTCTTATGCTGATCTTCAGGATGGATAGTAATTTGATTATATCCGGAGAAACCGTCCATGAAGGAGAAAATCTCATTACCGGCACACTCGTCAATGATCTGATCAATAAATGGTGTGGGGTAATTATCTTTAGGACATGCTTTATTTATGTCTCTGAAATCGATGCAAACTCGAATCGTTCCTTGCTTTTTATCTATGGGAACGGGATTTGAAACCCATTCAGTCAAAGGAACAGGGAAAATGAATCCCGCCTTAAGCAGCTTCTCAACTTCAGCTTTGATAGCTGCTGCCTTTCTAGGATTGATCGGACGAAGTTTTTGCCTCACCGGCTTAGCGTTTTCATACGTCTTGATCTCATGCTGGACAATAGATGGGTCTATTCTAGGCATTTCCTCATAAGACCAAGCGAATACATCCCTATACTCTTTAAAGAGCTCGGTGTAAATTTGAACCTCTTCACGAGAACATTCAGCTCCGATGAAGACATTCTCAATAATATTGGGATCCCTGGAAATTTTCACCAGGATAGTAGGAGAAATCATAGCCATGTTCCCTTCAGCATAAACCTGTGTTGGTGCTAAAGGGTTCAAGACTGGGTGAACAGGACCAGGAGACTGAGGACTTGGAAAACTAGTTTCTACTTCGCTCAAGTCAGGTAAAAAGTAAGATCGATGATGCAAGTCATCCCACGGTCTATATATACTGGTCATGGCTTCCAGGATGGCCTCTTTAGATGGAAGAGTGGTATCAAGGCAATCTTGGGCAGAAGAAGAACTTAGTGTCCAAGCCGGAGCCACATCTCCATCCAACTCTTCCGGTGACAGAGGAGCTGAGATGGATTCTGCAGAGTCAACAATAGACTGATAAGCAACCTCAGCTGCAGAAATAGGAAATGCCATTCCACACACTTGACCTTCCGCTAATGTGGCAGTAGGGGAAGGTAAGGTCCAAGGGTCCGAAAAATAATGAGTTCTGAAGAACTCTCTTCGAAGAGGAGCCTTGGAGGATGAAATAGCATTAATATGAACCGTAGGAGAAGGAATATCGAAAGTACCCATCAAGGAAGAATACATTCCAACTCCTAAATTCTCAACAGGTGCCTTAGAATTATCCAACTTTGGAACAGATGAGTCAGAAGACGCATTCGGGTCTACCGGAGGACAGTCCAGTTGATCCACTGTAACAATCCTCCCTTTGTGGGGGAAACATATAATTCGAAATAATGAGGATGCAATGGCATCCATCTCATAAATCCAGTTTCTCCCCAACAGAAGGTTGTAGTCCAAGCTTGCATCCACTACCTCAACCTCTATATTGACAGTTTTGCCCCCAACACAGATGGGCAAAGCTGGGACAATACCATGGGGCTTGTGAGAATGACCGTCGAACGCAGTCAGAAGAGTGGTAGATGGAACAACTTTGGGAGATCCAAGTGTCTTCCAGCATGCGAGAGACATCACGCATGTGGAAGCACCCTCATCAACAACTGTCTGAAAGATATTGCACTTCCGATACGATGATTTAATATGAAAAGCCATGTGATGAGGAAGTCTCTTCTTAAAATTAGTCATATCAAAAGTAATCAGAAGAGAATCTTTCAGATCAATAGCCCCAATGGCAGTGAGAAAAGCACTGCGCTGAGCCGGACAAGACTGGAGTACCTCTAAAGCTGACATAGCACAAGGACTCTGCGCCAGATCTTCCACAATCGAGTAGTTCTGGGCAGCCCTAGCATTCGTATTAATCGTTGATCGCTTAGAAGATGCTTTGGGCATCTGAGGCATAGACTCAACAGTAGGCTTCGTAATGTGCAGCGGCTCAGTAGCATCAGGAGTATCCTTAGCTTTCGAAGACTCTTCTCCGCCATAATCACGAGATCTCGTAGCGATATCCGCGTGAGCACTCATCATAAAAATGTTCGATGGAATTTCCCCTTCCTGGGTGCCCCCAGAGGAAGCCCCAGGATTTTGGTTCGCGCCAACAACTAATTTTTGCCCTTGGGGAAAAGGGTTTGTTAACACAGCCTGGGAACTAGAAGAACCCTATTGGGCTAACAAGCGCTGCGCATCCTGAATTTTAGGGCAAAGGTGTGTAAGATGGTCTCCAACACATAGCTTGCATGGAAACTTCACTTTCCTTTTCTCCTTTGGACCCTCACCAACATGCTCGTTGGTTTTATTCGCATTACCCTTCGCTTTCTTGCCCTTCTTCTTGTTATTTCGTCCCTTCTTCTTCTCGTCAGATTGTTGATTTCCTTTGGGATCAGAAGCTTTGACAACATTTATGGACAAAAACTGGGAAGGTGATGACTCAGCAGGCGCAGCCTGACCAGAAGGAGCATATTGTAAAGACAACTGCTGCAATTGAGTAAGCAGGATGGCTGGACCACTATTGATCGATCCAATCAGTCCGTCACCATGAGGACCGGGCTTAGTTTTAGATAAATATAATTTGGAGTGAGGAGCATTGGGCAGATATTTGTGGAGGACCCCAGACTGAGAATAGATCAGTTCCAGCTGTTGGGCCCTAAAAATGGCCTGCTCCTCGGAAAATACCCCAGAAAGGGATACATCTTTTGAAATATCTGACTGCAGGGATTTCAGAAACCATTCCAAAAGGAATTCACCTGGAATATGAGCTTTAATAAGCCTCTTCCTTCTCCTCCATTCCTGAATGTGATCAGAAATGTGGGTTGCTTCATCCTGCTTAAAATTGGCTAGGAGTTCAGTCCCAGCGTCATATCAGACAGGCAACTGAAAATGGTTCAGAAATGTAACAGCTAGTTCTCCAAATGTAGCAAAACTGCCCCCAGTCAGCTCAATATACCATTTGGCGGCATTTCCAGTTAGGGTGTGTTGAAATAATCTCAACCTAATCGAATCATCGATCAGGGGGTTCGAAGAACACCATAAATGGAAAGTAGTGATGTGGTCAGCTGGATCTTCTCCATTCTTACCTTCAAACTTTGGAATGTCTGAAGGAAGTTTGGTGGGAACCGGAGGCCACCCCGGACCATAACGGATCGGATCATTAGTCAACTTCGACAGATCTGGCAAGTTTAACGTTGCCAGAAAAGGTAAGCGAGGCGGAGCCTGAGGATTCCATCCTTGATGGGATGGATTCCCAACATTATGAAAAGAATACCCTGGATTTGATGAGGCACCAGGTTGCCAAAAAGGACTCGTAGAAAAAGGAGAAGAACCTCCTCCCAACGCAGAGTTACCAAAGCCCAGACCAGTTCCCCCCGCTGAAGTATGAAATGAAGAGTAAAGCCCCTGATAGGGGTTCCAGGCATTAGAAAGAGGGGAAAAGGTCTGATAAGCACTCGACGAAGGGAAAGAAGTATTCCCTTGATGACCTGCATAAAACTGATTCGCTGCCCCCACTGTAGTGAATACAGGGTTCCATCCTGTAAAAGTGGTCGAATTCTGACCTCCAGACCAAGGATTGAAACTCTGGGTCTGAGACGTAAATGGAAAGGACCCTAAAGAAGGATTGGAACTAGGAATGTGCCCAGTTCCAAAGGGGAAACCCTGAAAAGAAGCTGATCCACTAGCCATGGAATACATGGGTGTAGATCCAGCTGCAGCAGCGGAAAAGGAAAAAGAGGGATTCCCACTAGTGGGCATCCCTGAACAGAAGGGACCAGAATGAGAAGCATGTGCTTGGGTGAAACCAGAGCCAAACACAGCAGCACTAGAAGCAATCAAAGATAAAGCAATAGTGCCTCCTCCTTCAACAGAAGCAGGAGTCTGAATGCCTGCAGCACTCACAGCAGAAGCCGCGTTCCCAGTCGTGGCCATCGAAATGTATGAATGATACGGAAGATCTTCTGGTCTCTCTGACTTAGGTCCGATGTATTGAACAATGAACGGATAATTAGGAGGAAGAGGAGATGGACCTGACGCAGGAGGTTCAGGTACTTCTTCAATTTGAAAATCTTCTTCCTGAGGAAATAAAACTTGCGAGGTGAGCGGAGCGCTCCTCTCGGAACTGACACCAGAATCAACTATGAAACCTTCAGACCCTTGTGGAGGATCTCTCTCTACTGCGTTAGACGTCACCGGGTGGTAAACACCTGCTAAATCACTCCTACACCTTCTCGAAGAAGGCTCTGGACTCTCGGGAGATAACCCCCGGATTCTCCTCGATCGACGAGGCGCTTGATCAGCCACTTTTATAGATTTTAAATTAGACTCAAAAAAGTGAAAAGCTAGGCAAGCTAGGAGCAAAGAGCACTCACTATAAGAAAAATACCTGAGATACAATCAAGCAAACAACCTCCAAGTATTTCCGCTCCGGGTGATGAGGACTGGACACCAAAATACAAGAAAGCGAAATATAGGACCTCCCGAAAGCAGTCTGGGATAATTACGGCCTAGAAAAACTAGTGAAGGTATCAGAAACAGTTACGCCGACCTCCTAACGACAGCCTTTGCCGGTTCAAGCACCCAAGCTTCGCAAGGGCACCCCCCAGAAGTACTGTTGAAAGTGATGCGATGTTTGCCTCAGGTACCACGGGTATTCCACCCCGCAGTCACCTGTGTGGAACCTAGGAGTGGCAACTATGGGCACCAATCCGTGTCAGAAGCCGGGCGGAACGGTATTGAGGTCAGATTCAGCTAATCAGAAAGGGCGTATCCCTCTTCTCAGCCTTCACTTCCCCTCGCGCTTGACTCTCTGGAGGAGAGCTTTCCCAGTCCACCTAACGGAGTTAGATTTTACTCAATTAATCAACTTCTATGTTTTGTTTGAGTGGCCTTGGAGATTTAACTCTCCACTCACCTAATCCAAGGCCCTACAACCTAGCTAGTTGGTGTATGACACTTAGAAAACTTGCTAGTTGATTTTAAATATATATCGCTTATTTTAATGGGCTGTTATGTTAAGTCAAAGGGATGCGGAAATGAAACTTATGATGTTTTGACGCTGAAAGAAATTAATAAAAACCAAACTACATGCAAATGCAGTTATTGTCTTTCGATGAAAAGCAACTTCTACACGGGTTCTACGAGATTAAAAAATTGTATTTTTTCTTTTCAGATAGCAAACTCACACTCACAAAAACTATGAAGATGACTAAATGCTTAAGTGCACCTGATGCAAAATCTCCTAAAGCAGAGTGAAATTTCCCAAAAGTCCTTCAGTTTTATCTCTTTTTTGGTTGTCCAAAAAGCTAGTTCCCAAAATCAAGAACTCTTAATATGAAGACACCAAAAATGCTTAACAACAAGAGGAAGAAATCAATGACAACTCCTTTCCAGAATCAAGCCAAAATCCAAAGGCAAGAAACCTCAACAAAGCTTCAAAAGATACAAAGAAACGAAAACAAAAATGCAAAAACAAAAGCAAACAACAAAGAAAATGTTTTTTGAGCTTTTGAGTTTTATAAAAAGAGTTCGAAAAGACCAAGTGAAACTATAAAATCCCAAGCCAATCAACAATGAATTTCAAGCAAAAAACTTCCAAAATGCTCCAAATCTTATAAGGCTAACTAGTAGCAAGATCAATATGAGCAAAAGAAGACAAGAAAACTCAGCCACTCAGCCTAGAAGAATAGTGCAACCTTTCCGCAAACAAAAACTCCAAAGAACCAAGAAAGACTCTTCAAAAGCTGCAACAAGACCTAGCCAACTGAACTCAAGAAAACCAATCAAGAAATGGGCAAAAATCGTAGTGCCAAGCAAAACACAAAGATAGGAAAGAGTGAATGAGCAGGAGCTCTCTGTTCTGATGAAGCAGAACAACCAAGAATGCCCAGAAGGAGATCTTGGTACTCAAACCAGAAGTGCTAGCACAAGAAACAACACTTTTCCAAAAAGACTAGTTTTCAATCAAACGAAAGAGAGAAAAGACCAAAGACCACTTTCTTCACAATCCAAAGGGTACAAAGACACTGCAGGAATAGGTCTCCTCAGACAGAAAGGACTAAAAAGCCAAGGAATCCAAAATTTCAAAATCTGCCTAGGTATACGCTACTTCACAGTTTAGCAACAAGCGTGCATACGCGACTGTGCTAAAGGAAACACGCGTATACGCGACTCCCTTTAGACAAACTTGCGTGTATACGCGACTGTGTGCAGAGAAAAGCGCGTATATAAAGGTAAATAGTGAAAAACAAAAAGGATCAAGGCTATATAAGAAACTAGGACTTCAGTCTGACTGAGAAAGAGTAAACTGGACTGCAAATGAAAGTTAAAACTGTTGGAAACCTATCAAACAATTGAAACCACCCAACAGGGGAATCACAAGAATGCGATCCCCAACGGAGTCGTCAGTTCTGTTTCGGGGAAAATCACCCTAGAGGCTTGTTGGGTTTAAACCTCCATAGAGCAGGGCATGCTACTTAAGAAGGACTCACACAACCATACATGTTCATGAAAAACTAAATAGAGTAGATCGAGGAAGTTACCCGTAGGTCCTACGGATGAAGCAGATCCCGCGGGGTCCAAAACCCCAGCAACCCTTCTTCCTTCTTAACCTGAAAGACAAGAAGAAACAAGCACGAAGAACTGGTTGTACAGCATATATCTACTCTAGATGTTAGTGAAATCCATATGAAACATTAGATAAATCATAACAAATGCTTAAATAACAATATTCTCATTTATGCAAGCAGACACTAACACGTATATTTCGGGAACAAGATGGTTCTTCTGTATTATAAATAGCATGTACAGAAATAACGAGTGGAGAGATCACCTGAATCCTTCCACGATCTTCGAGCAGACCGTCGTCCGGATCCGTCCCGCCCTTTCCTCGCTAAGATTCCTTCCGAACTGGTGCATATGAGATGACATATAAAGAAATGAGCATCTCAAGGAAACAAGGGTTTCCTGTAATGAACTGGGAAGTGCAGGAGGCACGAGAATTTAGACTTGGATAGGGAATACCAACAGAGTATAATATCAATAATTTCTCTCTCTCCCTTAGGCCATGCACATGAGGGGCTTTTATACTCCCTTAAAGTAGTTCAACAGTTGGAAACAGTTGGCCACGTGCTGGGGTGGTTGAACTACCAGGGTAACCATCAACCCAACTCGAAAATAGGGAATTTTTATATATTTTTTAATGATTTTAATGACATACACGGAAAAGTACATGTGGACTCGCGTATACACGCGGAAAAGTCCGGGCATAACCGCATATGGGGATTTTTACACTATTTTTTAGTGAATTTGTCCAAGTATGTAGGAATGGGTGCCCAAAGCCATAAAAGCAATCATGAATCATATGAAGGTGAGAAATGATGCTATAACAGAAGAATGTAAGGACCTTCCTTTAGGTTCTGTTGGAAATTTTATCCTATATAACACGATAATGAAACATGATAAAAGGTGCATGACTAGTTTATTTGTTTCATATCCCTCATGACCGACTCACAATGATCCCTGAGACATTTAGGATGATGTACTAGTTTGGTGTGGACTAGGAGGATGAAGGATGTATAGCCTAACAAGGATGGATGATCAATGAAATGTTGCAACACAAATTCACGAAAGGATAACAAAATATGGAAATGTGTTTGATAGTGTGTTAGCCATGGCAAGACAACATAGTTGATGAGTGTATTGAAGTTAAGTGGAAGCATGCTTCCACTATGTACATGACCTTTAGATAATTACAAGAAGTTGGTCTAGATGGAGACAACATAGTATTACACTAGGTGGTTAGTTATTAAAGTGTGTTGGATTGAGGGAGGCAGTGAAAGGTTGTTTATGTTTGGGTGGTGATGAATCAACATCACTTATAATGAAAAAAACACTGAAACATTTCCTATAATTTAAGGCGCCTAACTTGGGTTTAGTTAGGAAATGTTGGATAGGCATAGTTGGAGTGATACTAGAGGTTGATGGTCATGCACAACTAGTAATGTCACCTCAATGCCATAAAACAACTAGGATTCTTGAGTGGTATTAAATGCTTAAGTGAATCGAAAATTTTACCCTCATGAAAAATGGTATCAACACCACATTTAAATGCAAAATTTACGAAGTGTATGTTCACCATCAATGCCCTGTCCATTAGAGAAGCCAATGGATCCATGTTGATGGAGCTGCTAACAATTAAAGTGGGGGGAGAATGCAAGGATTTCACTTGAGGTGCCATTAGAAATGGCACAATGGATGGCATGTCGGGTAAACACGATGAATAGTGGACAATGAGTTTATATGTTTGGTATACTTTGTGAGTGACTTAGGTTGTTTCAAGAGACAATTAGGATGGTGTACTAGTTAACAAGGTTTGATCATTGACAAAGAATTGTAACACAAACTTAGGGGAGGATGATGTATATTGGCAATGTGTTGAATAATGTGTTCGCCATGGAAATGAAACATCATTGATGAGTGAAATTTAAGTGGAATCTTGTTTCCATTAGGTAAATTATCATTGAGGACTACATCGAGTTGGCCTTGATGGAGACAACACAATTCTATATTGGGTGGTTAGTTGTTCAAAAGTGGTTGGCTTAGAGGAGGTGGTAGAATGTTTCCTATGGTTGGGTAGTGATCATGTAGCCTTACTTACCACTAAATTAACATTTCAAAATTTTTTATAACTTAAAGTGCTTCTCTTGGGTTTAATTAAAACATGTTGGTTAAGCATAGTTCTTTATGCCTAACTAGCAAAGTCTATCACTGTTGTGCAATGACTAAAATTTTATAACTATATAGCATGCTTAAATAATCACTAAATTTTTATAATTATATAGGAATGTTTTAAAATAAAATAAAAAGTTTAACGTCATCGTGACACCTCTCTCTTACTCTGTTCTTCTTCTTCTTCAGTATTTTTTTTATTTAAATAATCATAACTTACTTTTATACCAACCTAGATCCACCTTAATTTCAGATATATCAAGGACTTAGAGGGATCAATTTTTTTTCACTCTAAAAGTGATTTGCATCTCAAGATATTTGATGCCTCTCGAAGCTTGGTAGATTTGGAGTTAACATGGGTCTAGGATAGTGTAATTATTAATTATAAATTTAATTTAATTAATTTTTATTGGGTCAAAATGTTTAACAAAACATTACAACATCTATATTATGCTAGGCATTTATTTATATTTATATTTAATTTTGTTTATTTTTATGGAGTCATTTATATTTATATTTCATTTTGTTTATTTTTACGGAGTGAAAATGTTTAACGAGACATTACACTTTTAACTAGACATGGAAACGTCTTCACCATAAAGGTTAGAGAACCTCTAGCCACAATTAAAAGTGGAGGAGCTAAATTTCTCTCAATAAATTAAAAACCTAAAAAAAAAAATTTAATTAATTGAAATTTCTCCCAATAAATTAAAATCCCAAGAAATTTAAAAACTAATAAAATAATATTAGGAATGATTCTTTTCATTCAAATTTCCTTTCCCTCTTTTCCATTAACGGTCGGGTCTCAACATTATTGCTTGGGTAGAGTATGGAGAGATCACATTTTTTTGTAAGAAGTAAAAATAAAATATTAGTAGCATGTGTGTTATTTCTATCTCTCATTGCTGTGGAACAAGGAGCTGTGACCAAAGCCCTACTTCCATATTTTCTCTATTGAGCCAGTGGTTCCACATTTTCTCCATTGAGCCAGTCTTCCTTGAGGATACTCTGGATATTATTGAACAAATTATGTGGATCAATCCTGCTTTTGAGCTTCGACAATTGTCCAAAATTCCCCAAAAAATAATTTTCTCCCCACGCCCTACCCATCTCTACAAGTGACCTATTCCCATTCAAAAAGGGCGTCATGTAAGTACCCAGATCAAGGTCCATATAATTCACATAAGCGACCAAGAGGTACATAAGTGCTCTTCATCAGCGTTTCTATCTTGATCAGACCAAGCCACAATGTACTGGATGATGTACAAGTTTCCTGCTCTGCAGGGAAATGAAATATAATTTTAGGGGATTTCAACAAGATCCAAGTAAAAGCAATGGAGTTTCAAGGGCAATGGCTAGGGTAGGATTTATGTTGTTGATGATTCTCGTGGCATTTATCACATTTTTCTCTTCGCAGGAAAAGCACGAATGAGGTTCAATACTTCATTTTTTTTATGACGATATGCCATTGAACACCATTAATATGGCACTCATTATCAAAATCCTACCACCCCAGGATTTTTCTTGTGGGCTCTCGAATGTTGTGATGGGTTTCAAGTCTGCATAGGCCAAGAAAATCGACAAAACCTCACTAGATAAATAGGAAGAAAACGAAAGAATTGTCAGAAATTTACACTGAATTCAATTGTTCGCAATCATGGAATAGGGTGCAGGGATACACATCTCAAAGCCCCACACCACGAGTTATGCAATCAGGCGCAAGGATACATATCTCATGAAGTTGTAAATTGAAATCCATTTTTCATATTTTCATTCACTAATATTTTCATGTGAGCAACACTCACAGAAGTGGTAGGTAAAGGTGATGTGAGCCAGCTGATTTTGTTGAATCATCAAGGCCTACCTCCTCCAACAAAGGTGAATTATCTACTCAATATATTTCCCGACAAGAAAAATTAACATTGAATAATATCAACTTCTACTTTATTAATATTTGAAACTCATACCAATAACCAAAAAAATCTCCCTCCTTCGGCAAAAAGTGATTTTATTGGTAGGGACACTATCACTTGTAGCCCACGCTACATGCGGTGCACTATAAACCAGGTCCCTTTCTTAGATGATTTGGTAAGTACTTCAGGAATGCCTTTGGATTTGATGATGCATCCATTTGCTCTAGTCTCTCATCCTTTAGAAGAACTGATTCAAGTACTAGTGGATTTTGTAGAAAGTGGTCTCATTCGATGCTCTCATTGCAAAGGATACATAAATCCTCTTATGAGATTCATTGATCAGGGTAGAAGTTTTGTATGTAATTTGTGTGGATTCAGTAATAAAAAACACCGAGAATATCATTGTAAGTTGGGTCCAGAAGGAAGGTGTCATGATGCGGGTGAAAGGCCATATATCTGCAGAGGCACAATTTAATTTTCCACAAAAGAGTACATGGTCAGGGATCCAATGTCTGTTGTATTTTTCTTCCTCATTGATATTTCCATGAGTTCTATAAATATATGAGAAACCACTACAACATGTAGTGTGATCAATCGTATAATACTAGACCTCCTCGAAAGTCCCAAAACTAGGGGCGGGTTAGCGACATTTGACTCGACTATTCATTTCTACAATTTGAACCTTGATTTGCAGCAACCTTCAATGGTCGTTGTTCCTAAT
Source organism: Pinus albicaulis (assembly GCA_034641835.2). Lineage (NCBI taxonomy): Eukaryota > Viridiplantae > Streptophyta > Pinopsida > Pinales > Pinaceae > Pinus > Pinus albicaulis. Next base: position 1,215,914,708 of record CM076582.1, read on the forward strand.
GTGAAAAATGTGTACACCCCTCTTGGGATAGATCTCATTGTTCCCCTCTATGAGCTTTGTCCACATCTAGAAAAACTTATTGAAATTATTCCAACTATGTTTCAAAACAACAAAATTCCTGAATCGACATTTGGTGCAGCTATCAAGAGAGGCTTCCTAGCGGTGAAGTCCACGAATTAGGGGAATTATGAGGCCTAAAATGGGCCTCATAAGGAAATTATAAAATAATAATGGAAATAATAAAATAATATTATATTACATCATTAAATTTTAGACAAAAAAAAGAAAAATTTACTTTTTCAAATCTTATTTTCAACTTATTTCCCTATAGATTTTCTCAAATTTTGAGCAGGAACACTCATTGGATGCAAAATTTGATTCCTCATCCAATGCGTACCCATGTTGCATACTTTATATGGACTCTATTGCTGGACTATAAAATCACTTATCAAATGACTGAACAACACACATTTAATTATCAATCCAGGGACGTCTGTTTTTCCAATGACGACAACAATGTCTGTGCTGATACACCAACCAGAATTAGTCTCAAAGAAAATAAATCGTTGCTGATGTTAAATTCTGGAAATAAATCACTCATGTAGAAATAAAATAATCTATAATATTTAAATGACACTTCAATTTATTTCTTAGCTTGCCACATAGTAAGTACCCAGCTGGTGTCTCTATTAATCAGATGTGTAACACCATATAAGGTATAGAAATCGAAGCAGATATATTATCAGCCGAACAGAAGCAACAACGCTCTAACGATACATAAACTGAAACAAAATTACATACACACACAACTATTGTAACCACTGCAATCCCTGCTAAGAAGGAGGGCCCTTCCTCCATAGCAGGGCGTAGGTAGAAAATAAAATTTAATTGAAACTAAATGGGATCACACATGCAACAACAGTAACAATATGGTATGTATTAATCTGAACACAATTACATAGGCAAAACAACGCTATTCTCCGCTAACATCTCAACCTCTAGGGTCGAGAGATATATAATTGTTACTTTAGAAAATTCAGGAATAAATCAGTTATGAGAATCTTATGATTCTCATGCTGATCGAAAATAGAACTCATGCAGTTATAACCACTCCATAATAAAGTTATGATTAGGAATTAAAATATTACAATCGGAACTGCCCTGAGGCTGTTATCCCAAAAATACAACGCTAACAACTCCTACAACTATCATAACAAAACACAGCTGTAGTGCAACTGCCAAGGAACATATCATCAACAATATAGACAAGTGCAGTCAATGGTACAACTATATCAGTGGTTCGCCAACGATTCTGTAACAGCAGAGTGTAGCAGCGAATTACTGGCGGGTCTGTAACACCACAGTGTAAGAGCATCACTTTGCTGTAACAACACCATCTGAATTGCTCTGTGAACTCTGTGTACATGATCTTTGACATCTTAAAGGACAAAAAAAATACCATCGACCTTTCTCCAAACATTCACCATCAATTAGTCATAAAAAGGTATAATAGATCATAATAATTGGTGAATTGGAAAAATAATGAAAGCAAGGTGAAACAACACAAGTCAAGGTAAAAAGGTAGGAAAAAGGGTAAATATAATCCCATAATTTATGGTTAGGAAGAAAAATAAGGGAGATAAGTGTAGGAAAAATGTGCAAAACCAACACCCAACATCTCCCCCCAATTGAAATACTTGCATGTCCTCATGCAAACTCATCTCTCATGGGAATACCTTCTATGCAGATCTGTGAGATCATAAGCACCAACTGTGTCTTCGTCTGCAGACCTGTATCCCTGATTGGCCATCAATTGCTGTACCCAAGATTGTGACTCATACTTGCTTAATTCATAATTGATCTGGTAATCCTCAATGGGAAACTAGATTAAAGGAAACTTGAACTTTAATCCAAACCATAGAGCTCCAAGAGATTGTACAATCTGTGTGTAGGCTGGTACATGTGTAACAACCACCATGAAATTTTGGAATGAGAATGGATCTCCCTTCAATAGCTCAATACTGCTGGTTTCCGTGCGTTTTAAGCACCCTGTCAAAGCTCGAATTCTCATCATTGCGAATTGATTGAGAGAGAAATCCATAATTATTCTTCTATAAGCGGTAGTTGGTCCTCTAATCCTAGGGGTACTCAGCATTCTCCTGAATTCTCATCTCAGCTCAACAACTCGTCCTAGTTCTGCCTGAACCCATAATGTTGTCTTCTCTTCATTAGTCTCCATAGATCTAATGGCCAGATGCCATTCAATATGATTCCTCATGAAGGATACGAAAGCCCTTAATTGAAGATCTCCCATATAAGAGAAGACTATCAAAATCATCTTCATACTCACATGTTCAAAAATAATGTTGTGTATAAACAATTTACGCAACAAAATTTGTTCATCAAAGTCTGAGGCATGGAAAACATCCAGAAATGTATGAGTGGAGGAACATAAATAAGGTTTGTCCTCCAAAATGGCTTTCAATTGAAACAAGAACTAATGTTCCCACAGAAAAATAGGATATGATGGAGAAGGTCGCCTACAACCCAACAAGTTGAGGGCGAGATCATGAAGTTTCTATTTCTCTATGGTGAGGTCTCGAATTTGATCTTGTAACAACAACAAATGTTCTTCTTGTTTCTTTAGAGCCTCTTTCTTCTTGTAATCCTCCCACTTTTTCTTCAATTCTGCCTCCATCCATATTTCATGTAAAGTGTCTATTTCCCTTTGATGTTCCTTTAGCAAAATCATCCCATCTCGAAGGGATATTGCTTCTTGCTTCCATTTTTGCAACTTATAAATTAGCAGGAGTTTCTCAGAATTCCATCCCGAGATGGGACTTGGCGCTCTCCTAGATTCAATACCTTCATCAACAATAGGTGTGCCAACCTCTACTTCATGGGGTTGTTCCACCTCTGTTACTGGTTTTTGTGTAACAATAGCCTCTTCGATGGGTTCTTGTGTGTCAACCCCTTTACTTTTACATAGAGTTGCCTCTGCGTCTGTTATCACCCTATTCATTTCTCAAGATTGTGGGCTTTTGGTTTTTAGTTTAAGAAAACTAGGGGTAACCACAAACCTACTTTCGAAATTTAGGATCTAGCCTTCCTAAATTTCAGAGAGGGCTATGTCTTTATGATTTAAATTTGTTTTGGTTTAATGTTTTAGGCTAGTTATGATAGAACAATTGGTTTTGAATTGGTTTGGTGGGAAAAAATCACTTAAAGGTAAACTAGGGAGGAATCTACTTGACCATTGGGCTAATGGAGTCTAAGTCTAGATAGCAGTACTAGAAGGCAAGGCCAAAAGGATGCAAATGTATTTAGGGCAAGATAGATAACCCTCAGAGCTTTGGATAAAAGGTTTTTTATGAAATGGTGAAGTCGGGACAAAGGGCAATGAAGGATCCTTTGATCCAGACAATAGATGAAGGAGGCAGAAGTCAAACGGGAGTAGGATCAGTTAAGAATTCCTAACACTGGAAATCATTTGAAAACATTTAAATGGTAACTTAGTTAAAAAAAGGAGCCATAAGCTAGTCCTGAAGTAATATTCCTAGTTACTCATTAAGAAAGAACAAACAAATAATGAAATGAATGGAACTTCAGAAAATAAACAATGGCAAGATAGATGCACTTTACTCTTTAACTTATCCCGAGAATCCTAAATTATGATGTCCTATTAGCTTTGTCCAGTCTTCTACTTTCAAAATCAACACATGTAGTCCTCCAATGTATCAAAAAAAATCTATAGTAATCTTAGCAATTTTATTCAGCACTAAAATACTTCAAAGAGTGAAGTATTTATACAAATATCCTAGAGAGATCTAGGAATAACTCTAGGAAATATAAAATATCTTTACACATTAAGAGGGACAACTGCTTAACAACTTTAGCAAGCTGTCCTCTTATCTTGAAAATATAGAACTAACTTGTCTAACAAAAACTGTTTGTTGAATAGTAGTCCATGCTTGTTGGCGCATTGAAAAATATCTTTTTGGAAGATGACTTAACTGATATTCTTTCCACTTATACTCTTTAACACTATACTTCATCCTTGATGTTCTTTCACACTGTTTATTTATCATTTTACTGTATAAAAAGGGAAATTATAGCAGTTAAAATCAGTTGGATGTTTCTTTTCTCTCTGATACACTTTAACTCTGTTCTTTCACCCTGATACTCTTTTAACTAATATTTTGACCTTTAACTGCTGTAAAAAGAATTAGTACTATGGTAAAAATCAGTTAACTATCATTTTATCACTCTGGTATACTTTTGATTGTTCCTTTTAACCTTTTTACCGCTGTAAAAATAATTCTCAGCAGTAAAAAATCAAAATAAAAAAAACTGTTTTATTGTTTCCTTCTTAGATTGACTGTTTCACCTGCACTTTCTTTCACTGTTTTGCTTCTTTGCTGCTACAAAAAATCTATAAACACTTGCCATTGTTCTTCATTTGGTATTTTTATACTTTTGAGTTTCCTAAAGTTCTCATCAGGATCAATATACTTGGCAAAATTTGGTTTGATGACAAACATATGTTTAATTTCATTTTGAAGGAAAAACAAGTCTTCAATATATTGGAGAATCACCTTTCTTGTGGGAGAGCCCTATGGAAGTGGCTTGTTAACCTGTTGTTTGGCATAATCCCTTATCTTTTTGTCGTATTATTTTTAGTGCATCAACTTCTCATTGAAGACATGAATATCTGGAATACCAACTTGTCTTAGCATAGTGTATTTTGCTAAAAACTTGGTTATAGAAATATTCATGGCATCACATTTTTCTTTCAAATTGTTCATAAGAGTTTTCTTTGTTAGAACCTTCTTGATCTGCAATAATTTTTATATTCTATCCTGTATCTTTAATTCTTTTAGCTCTGTTCTATTTTTACCGTTCAAAAAAGTGATTAGCTTTAATTCTTGTGCTGGTTTATCTACTAATTCTTCTGTCGTTTTTTGGATTTCCACTTGAGCTGCTAGAAGTAGGTCTCTTTGTTCATATATGATCTAGATTGATGGCCACTGAAGATGTATAGCCTCAATTATATTTGTCCATAGGTAATTTCTTATGTAAGAAATTTGTGCAGTGAAACTCAAGTCTTTTTGAAGGCTTTTGATTTGCTCTTTAAGTCTCTTGGCCCTTTTCTCATAATTGTTGGCATTGATTAATTTTGTTTTGTTGGAGATTTCCATATTCTGAATCATTTTATTCAAACTGTTAATTTCATTATTTTTCAGAGACATTTCCTCCATTGCTTTGACTATGTGCCCTGCTTCATCTGTATGCTATACCTATGATGTTGAAGATTATGTATTGGAGGTAGTAGCTAATTGCACTGACACTGCAGTTGCCAGTGGCACTTTTGGTGCTAACTTTTCTCCCAATGTAGAGGGAACAATAGCAATAATAATAGGCATGACTGTAGGAATGGTGGAAGTATCAGTTTCCTTCACAGTTCCTTTTTCTTTTATAATTATGTCCATTTGACTTTCCATATCTTTGATTTGGACAGTTAGCTTTATGATTAACTGCATCATATCCTCTTTTTCTTTTTGTTCTTGAAGTATCTCCTTACTCTGTGGGTGCTCACTTTGAGGAAGTTTTAACTATTTCCTTAAAGCAACAATATCATCATTTTTCTTCTTGATCAATACTTCAGCAGCTTGCACATTTGATAGGTCAACTTCTATTTGTAAAATCAAATCTTCTAAAGCTTTTATCCTTAAATATTTGGCATACAAAGAGCCTTTGTCAAGTTTCAATTGGTCTTGCATGTTGATAATGGTATTCTGCAAATTTGTCACACTCATAGCCTTTGTTACTACTTTTGAATAAATCATTTCTGAATTGTGCCTGTGAAATTCAATCTGGTCAAGTTCATGAATACTTTCAACATCTATTTCAAATTTTGTCTTCTTCTAATCAGCCACTATTTTTGGAGTTGAAGTGGTGGGCTGTAAGAAAGACATAATCATCTTGTTGGTGGCATAATCATATGTTGAAAGTAACCTATTCTAATTACTTGGTTTTTGTTTTAAGAATTGAGAGAAAATTTCACTTTTTATCTCTTCATTCTTTTGCTTGATTTGTTTATATCTTTCTTTAATATCCAAGTCTTTTTCATCTGCTATTTTAGAAGAAGAAGAAGCTTCCATATTAACTTGATTTTCAATCATCTAGCTGTCTGGTTCTTTAGCTGCTGCTTGTTCCCTTTCAATCTCTGTCAAAGTTTCATTAACTATTATTGTGGCCTCATTGTTGAAATGATGATCATTATTTGTTTCTTGGCCATTTGTATCATCAATTTCAATCACTTTATCTTTCCTTATGGAACTGGATTTGAGCCTTTTATTGTAGATCAACTTGAATTTAGTCTCTGTGGTTGTTTCTCTTGTGTAGACTCCCTCATCTCTACTTCTTTTATTTAAAGATTCTGGCTGTTTTGATGGTATCATGGCAATTATGGTATCCTTCTTTTGTATTGGCTCTGTATTGATGACTGTATCTACCAATGTGTTTTCTACCCATTCTATCTTATTTGAAAATTTCTCAATATCAGGCTTGGGTTCATGTATGAAAGGAGGCAACTTACATTTAACCCTTATATTGCTGAGAAGACCTTGAAGGTCATAATTCCAAGGGAAAATTTTCTGAAATTTTAGCTCTAACAATATTTTGTCTATCTCTTTATCATCTTCTCTATTATTCACAATGAAAGGAACAATCTGATTTTTCAGTTTGAATTGAGTTTTCTTATTGGAGACTAAAAAATTGATGGCATAAGCATTCAAAACCTATCTCAAATACTCTAAAGAAAAGACTCTAATAGTCAAAAACTTAGGTAATTTTTATGGAATCATATTGGTTCCAAAGATTCTCAATTCAGCGTGTTTCTCATAGAAGTACCAATCTCCCATTTTGCATTGCTCTGATAGTTGTAATATCCTTTTCATTTCTTCACTTACCTTAGGTTGTTCTGATTTATGTAGCACATTCATAGCTGGCCTAATGAACAAATCTGTAAAATCTGTGTAGCTGTATTCACTTCCTTCTTTTCTCAATAGTGATGTCCAAAAGACAACTGATAGAGGCTGGCCCTCTACATTCATCTTCTGTAATGCTATTGGAATGTGATCAGCTTGTGAGAATAAGAACAAGTGAAAAATAAATATGAATAATATCTGAATACCCCTTCAGTGGGCAACTTGGTCAATTGATGATGGATAGAATCAACTATAAACCTGGAAATGTCAAAAATCATAACAGGAGGTTGACCAGGAGACAAAGTAGACAAAATACCAAGGATGGATTCATTAGTGAAATAGCCCAATATGAAGGATAATATTGAAATTACATGTCTTGAACCCTCGAGAAACTTGGAAGTGGAATAGGGAGGATTCAACTTTGGGATGTCCACATGAGCTGACATAAAGTTCTGAAAAATCATAAATCTCTTAGGGAAATCCAATCCCAAATATAATTGAGTTAATGCTTCAATGGATAAGGGGACTGCCCTAGGGTCAAACTGTAGTTGCAACATTTCATTTATAGACTCTGCAGTGATAGAAAAAAAGATCTCCCTATCAGCATTCACAATTGCTCTTTGGTCTGGAACATAGTACTTTTGACACATTCTTACCAGGTCTTGACCAAGATGTGTTACTGGGACTACATATTTGGGTAAATTTGTATCCCAAAGAGGCATGTCATCTTTATCTAGGAAATTTTCATAACACCAATTGTGAACTTCTAATAAGTTGAATTCTACCACAGGTTCTACAATTTTATAATCCACATTAGTCAAGGGGATGATTTCTTCAGTAGATACTGGTGGCTGAAGGGGATTGATAGACACGGTAGTTTTTACAGTGAGTGCAAGGGTGGATTTTGGGGCTTTTGCTGCTTCAGACTTAGGAGGTTTGGATCCTCCGGGTTTAACAGGCCTAGAGTCTCCAGCTGTAGGTGTCATTTGTTTCTCTATCATTTTGTAATAACTAAATTAAGATTACACAGTTTGCAATAGTTAATTTTTCTTAAATAAAGGGAATTTGAGAAATGCTTGTGTAATTAGGAATCTGGGATCTGTTCAACAGGTTTTAAGACAAAAAACACAAGCTTTCTGAATGACTGTGACTGCAAAAAGAGGCTTTTTAGGTATTCTGTAGGTTTTAAAACCTTTTTGAACCGTGGAACTGATCTTCCATGGGTCTTGGACTGAGGATTTGGCTTTAAATGAGGCTTTTATGGATCAGAGAATTCTAGAGAAATTTTGCGAGGGTTTGCCTTTGTTTTTGAGTGTTTTGGATGCACTTGGATTGAAAAATTCACTAATTATAGCTAAATTGGTTCAATTGGAGGTTTGAATCATGAATTTTGCAGGCTAGATTTGGGAAAATACCTTTTTTTTCAGGAATTTTGGTAGTCAGAAGGGTTTGTGCAACTCGTTGTAGTTGAATTTCAAGCTCAGGTTTGAATGAATGAATATGAAAAACTATTCACTGGTCTTTAAAATAGAATTCTATGGTGAAAATAAGCTTTCAGGTGCGAAATATTTAAAATGAAGTTTGAAACAGGGTTTCGGGAGCTAAAAATGGCTAAGTACAGTCAAGCAGAGCTTTTTCTTAGTTCGAAATGCGAGAATAAACAATAAAAATAGTGTATCAAAGTTTTAACGTTTGATATTGGTCACCATTAATGCATTAAATTGTTGTCTCATCAAAGGCGGGAGTGATTTCATTTTTCGAATGCGAAAACTAGGAATGGTTTTCGCGTTGAAATCAGGCGGTAAGCTGTATTATGCCAAATGAACGCGATCGAATTAAATTGAGACATGTCATAGGAGGCAGAAATGGGAAAACCACCTATTTCGCACTCGATTTCTGTTTGGGTGAGCGATTGGTTTGCGAGCGCGAAAATCATCATCAAGTGTTAGATCTGAAGCACGGGAGTGAACGGTCAGGATTAAATGGAAAGCTGTAGTGAAAAGGTTTGGTAGGGCCCGGTTGACTTATGTAATGGTGCATGTAAAAACTTTATATATATACGTTTATAACCAAAGTTTTTATCATATGTTTTATGTACAGATGGAGTCTATACGTATTTTTCGAAAGGAGTTTAATGTGGATGTTATATATATATAAATAGAGCTTATATATATATGGTTAAAAATACGCTTGAGGTGGGTTATATGGCTCTAACCATAGGTTAAGATATTTTTTTGAAAGTTTATTTATATTTTTATTATATAGTTTTAGACCATGGAGGGGTCCAATAACCATATGGGGCGGGTTTATTTACATAATGTTGGTTTTATGCCAAAGGGGATATAATTGGGGTTTTTATATTTAAACATGTGGATAATTAACTTTGGAAAAAAGCTTATAATAGTTGGTTTTCGAGGATAATTAGATAAAAGGGGTTATAATAATAGGATAAAGTTTGTTTATAGGGATTTAATAAATTAATTAGAAGTTAATATGACCAAGGAAAATTAAAAACACCAAAATATAATTATATGACTAAGTAAAGTGATAATGTAAAAGCAAAGCTTTATCATTTATAATTTGACCACTTTGACCTAGAATATAATATTTTTGGAGGGTTTTTTTATGTTTTTATAAATGAAGGAGATTAATCAAAAGGGTATTTTACTTTTCAATAAGGAAAAAGGTATTTACTGATGAAATTGAAGTGTAATGGATGAATTTAGGGTAAATAATGATAATTAGGGATTAATATAGGAATTCAACACTTTTAAATTAACAGTCATTGAGCCTTCGGTCCTGTCCCAATAGAAGTCAGAGAAATGCTCTGAGCCCTTTTGACTGGAAGTTTAGAATGCCGAATAACTATAGGGGAGGGGAAATTAGTGATTTTTTCCTGGTAACAAATATTACAATGATTTTCCCACTTCTTTCTACCTACCCAACTTTAATCTAAAATTTTTTCTTCCATTTTGCAGGTGCATTTGAGCTAGTAACCTTGAACATTTTATTCTTTTGAAAGCATAAAAACTATTTAAATTTACCTTATATCATTCGAGGGCTTAGTTTAAACTGATGAGCTCCACATTATTCTATACCTATCTACTAATTAGTCAGGATTAAACAGTCTGAGTAATCTTTATTCACTATCTACAACATGTAAATTGGAACATGACAAATCAAGATTGAACAATTCAACTCATCATAGGTCATGGAATTTATTGGCACTCTGCCATAATCAGCTGAAAGTAAAAAGTAGTGGAATTTGGACTTGCACACTTTCATGTTTTATTTATTTTTTCTTTGGGGTATATTATTTTTTTTAAGTCCTTTGCTTTTTTTTTAGGACTTTTACCCTCTTTTTGATTTTCTATTTTTTACAAAATATGGGAAAACAACTTGCAGAAAGCAAGGTATGTACATATTATTACAAGACTATCATAATTCAATTCTAAATTATGAATCCTATACTTATAGGACCCTAACAGCGGCTTCACATGGGGATGGCATTTCCTAGTGAAATGTCAAAAGCTCTAAGATCAATAGCCTTCCATTTTGACCATGATGATCCTGTAACTGCCTTCTAATTTCTGCAACAACTCATACTTATGACATTTTACTCTTCAAAGCTTAGGGCCTTCACTCCAGGCTTCAAATTTGGAAAGAAAACATCCAATCCAATCTACAAACTGCAATGGATATTTACAATGATGTAAAAGGAAATGAGAACTAAATATTAGTTAACTCAGAAGAATAGTAGTGTTTGAGCATTCTACCATTCACTGGTCCTTTGGGAATGTCTGTTCCATCCAAATTTCTGATGAAAAATGCATTTTTACCTTTGTACCCGTAAATGACATAAGGTCCTTTCCATAGAAAGTCAAACTTTCTATGCTTCCCTGTTTCTTCTCTCCTGGAATCCCATTTTAACACTTTATCTCCTATGGCAAAGTCATATTATTTACTTTTTTTTATCAAAGATTTTCTTGATTTTCTCTTGAATGAATTGAGATTTTTCATACACTTCTTCCTTGTCTGTTGCAGATGAATAGTTTGATTTATCCTTGTTTGTATATCATTGAGTTTTACTTGTGATTCTTGTATAATTTTCATTACTGGAATACCTAAAGATGATGGGAAAACTGCATCCATCCCATATACAATCTGGTAAGGAGATGTTCCAATTGACTTATTGGTAGTAAGTCTATCTGCCCATAAGGCATAGAATAACTTTTTATTCCAGGTTTTCTTATTTTCTTCAAGTTGTTTTTTGATGATACTCACAGGGATTTTGTTTGAAGATTCAGCAAGGCCATTACCTTGAGGGTAATAAGTAGTAGAGTGGCCTAGGGTAATATGATACTTGTGACAAAAGGCAATCATTTTCTTAGATTTAAATGCTACTGCATTATCAGTGATTATTTTATGTGGGCATCCAAATCTAGATAAAAGGTTGTTTTCTATGAAAGATATAATGGCTGAATCAGTTGCTTGTCTGGTAGGAATGGCTTCAATCTACTTAGTGAAATAATCTGTAGCAATCAATATCCACTTGTGTTGGCCAGAGGATGGAGGGTGAATTTTTCCAATGAAGTCTAAACCCCATTGTTGAAAAGGCATCTCAGTAGAAATAGGTTTCAGTAGTAAAGGTAACAACTTCCTTTTTCCTTCAAAAATCTGACATTTGTGACATGAAGTAACAAATTTATTTACATCAGTAAATAGGGTAGGCCAGTAGAAACCAGCTCTAAGAATATTATTTGCTGTACTTTTCCAGTATAAGTGTCCTCCACAATCACCTGTATGAAATTCTCCAAGAATTTGTCAGCTTCTGATTTTAGTAAACAAATCAGTAATATCCCACTTTGTTCTTTCCAATAAAGCACATTATCTAGAATACAATATATCATTGCTTTAATTTTGATGAACCTAGCTCTAGTTCTAGTTAATCCAGGAGGAGCTTGTAAATTTGTAAGTACAAAGATAATATCTGAGCACCAAGGTGAGTCTAGAAAGGCTTCACTGATCAATGGAGTCGCCATCTATTCCTGATCATCAATCTGGGCAATAAAATTTATATCTAAAGAATCATAATTGGATTCAGCCATCAGTCTGGCTAAACCTTGTCCTTTTATGAGCTTGGTTGGTTTAATCTTTATGTCATATTAAAGGATAGTGGCAATCCACTTTCCTCTTCTTCCATTTGGCCCATCCTATGTTAAAATATCTTTGACTACAGAATTAGGGACATAGGCAATAATGTGGGAGTAAATAATGTACACCCTGAAATATTTTATGGTTTTAACCAAGGCTAAAGCTTGTTTTTCCATTATGTTATATCTCAAAGGTGCATCTCTAAGGGTTTTACTGAAAAATGCTATAGGCTGTTCAAAACCTTGGTCATTTTTCTGCAGTAGAACTGCAGCGATGGTATATTCTGAGGCAAATGAAAAGATTATAAAATCTTTCTTGAAGTCTGGACTAATTAAGACTGGAGTTTTTGTTAAAGCATGTTTAATGGATTCAAATGATTGTTTTTCTTCAACTGTCCATTTTAAAACAAAGTCCTTTTTTTAACATGTTGTTCAGTTATTTGATGATTTCTGCTAGATTAGAAATAAATCTTCTCAAAAAGTTAATTTTACCTAAAAATGCATGTAACTCTTCGATGTTCCTAGGTGGGTGAATTTTCAGTATGGCTTCTATACTTGCTGGATTTATCCTAATACCTTCCTTTGAAATTATTTGTCCAAGTAATTTTCCCTCCTCTAGTCCAAAAATAGTTTTCTTAGGATTTAATGATATACCAAATTTTCTACACTTAATGAAAACTTGTCTCAGATGATCCAAATGTTCATTATTTGTCTTAGAAAAAATGATAATATCATCTAAATATATAACCAAGAATTCATGTATTTCCTTAGCAAAGGCTATGTCCATAGCCCTCTGAAAGGTAACCCCAACATTCATCAAGTTGAAAGGCATTTTCACATACATGAAAGTGCCCCACGGAGCGGTAAAAGAAGTTTTAGCTCGGTCTTCTTTTTGAACAAGTATCTGGTTATATCAGGAGATACCATCCAATAAAGAAATCCTGGAAGAACCAACTACCCTTTGTAAAATATGGTCCATTTTGGGTAAAGGGTAATTATCCTTCAAAGAGACTTTATTAAAATTCCTGAAATCTACACATAATCTGATTTCACTAGTTTTATTTCTTGTAGGTACTAAGTTAGAAACCTAATCAGAATATTTGATTGGTGCAATGATTTGGGCATCATACATGTGTTTAACTTCTTTTTCAATCAAAGGTAATAAGACATGATTAATCCTCCTCAATTTTTGTTTAAATGGTTTCTGATCATCTTTTATAGGAATCTTGTGTTGAATTATGTTTGTGTCATATGCTTTTAAATCTTCATAACTTGATGAAAAAGAATCTTGGTATTCCTCTAAAAGTTCAATGTATTTTTCTTTTTCTTGAGGGGGTAAATATTTTGAAAATTTGATCATTTTTGGTTTTGTTTCTGTCCTAATGTTACATTCTTCAATGTCAGACTTGACTGATTTTATTTTAGGCCTTTTAGGCACATCATTGGAATCAAACAAGTCCTCCAAAGGAGTTAAACCCCTAGGTAAGAAATTATCTTTTAAATCTAAAATCTCAATTTCATCTTCAATTATTTCCTCTATATCCACCTTCTCTAAGTTATCTATGTCAGATTGAGTAAATACAGTGGGTTTGGTAAGTTTATGTACATCTATGTTATTTATTTCACAATTAACATTTTAATCTATATTACATTCTGAATCTAAATTACCATCTGTGTCTATCTTACAATTTTGAAATTCATCCTCATTATTCAAAAAATGGTAAATATGTTCATCTTCAAAGAAAATTTGCCAGTATTTGACATTGTCTGGGACAATGGGTCTATATTTAACTTCAACAGTATATCTATGTGTTGGTTGAAAAGGAAAATTACATGTGCTAGCAAAAGTTACTAGGCAATGTGCTTGCAAATTTTGATTTCTAGGAATAGTAGCAAACTTACATTCTAATAAATCATCAACAAAATCAGTTGTTGCATCTCTATATCTGGATAATATAGGATTATGAATAGAATATTCAGCATTTATTTGTTTAATGAATAATTCTGAATCTCCCATGATTAAAATTCTCTTACCTCCTAAATTTCTGATGATTTGGAGGCCTAAGATAAGTGCCTCATACTCTGCCATGTTGTTGGTGCATTTGAAGTTGAGTCTAAAGGCATGTCCTTCCGAATGACTGGTCTCAATGTTTGTGATCCACACTCCAGCTCCTGCTCCAGACTTTTGTTGGGAAAAATACTGAGAGGGGGGGTGAATCAGTATTTACAGCATATACAAAACTTTTACTTTTTCTTGCTTCTAAAACACATACGTTACTTTCCTGAAACAGACTCGTGTATATATGCGGATACCCTTTATCAAACTCACGTATACATATATCTAATTGTAATGTTAGTTCTTCACTTAAATCATTCCATCATTCGATCATGAGATGATTAATAAACGATGGCGCCGGTAAGAACGAGAGTAAACCATCACACAAAGCATCACACATGAACACCGGGATTTTTGGGTGGAAACCCAGAGTCGGGAGAAAAACACGGCTGGGTTGCTCGACCTTCAGCCTTTTATTGCTAGAAGAGCGTCTTGCAACAGCAATACGGTGAGACTCTCGACAGAGCTCCACCTACGCTCGTTTACCGACCTCTCTGGAAGGGAGCTACGACCACGACTCGTTTTACCCGGCCTCTCCTAGAAGGAGCTACGGCCCCCACGCTCTCGGGCCCCCACCCGACCTCACACAGGAAGGGGCTTCCTGGCCCCGGTACGAAGGCTACGATCCTCGACACACGCGGACACATTTTGTTTGATTTCTGTGGATCCAACAACTTCAATAGAACAATACTTGTAGGCCACGTTTCATCATATTTTCAGACTGGACCCTCTCCATACTTTTAAGCACAGTCAACCATGAAATAGATACATATAATCCCATCACGATATCGCAAACCGAGAATGTACGTACATTTCTACCATGGCACTTCAAAGAAACCCAGTTTCCGTATACAGGTTTCCATTCACTCGATGTCAAATGCGGGTAAGTTTGTCCCTACCGCCGTATTCCTCAAGCATATTTCTCATTGCGCATACATCGCTCAAGCCGCGGAGGCCGCTTCCTCTGCGACAAAGTAGCGTATAGATCTTCAATCATTATAGAGCAGCATACTTCTTCAGATCAGATGTTCAGTTCAGATTTACCCTTTTACTTCAGACAGATGTTCGCCTCAATTCAGATCTAAGCCTTCCATCAACAGATCTAGTAGATACAAGTGCAATTCAGATCTAGATCCCCTTCTTCATCATTGGTGCATTATACATTCAGATTTATCTTCAAGTGTAACCCTTTCCATTCAGATCTACTTTAGAGAGAAGTATTCATTCAAGCTCAGACATCTTGAACCCACACTCATGATTTGCACAATGAATTTCTTCTCCTTATATAGGTTTATCCTTTTTCAATACCACGAGCCAAAACAATACCATGAGCCTTCAATACCACGGGCCCCTTTTTCAATACCATGAGCCAAACCAATACCATGAGCCTTCAATACCACGGGCCCTTGGATTTGCACTTTTTGAGCGCTTTTGCCCATACACGACTTGGAACGTTCTTTTCCGCGTGCATACGCGACTTCCCATAGACAGATCCGCGTATTCATAGAGACATACTCTTTTCATCATATATTTAACACATGCTGAATTCCTTTCTTCATTGCTTTCTGTACTCACTGTAGATACATCAGTTTTAGTTCATCAAGACATATTCTATCAAGCACAACTTCATCCAGTAAATTGCCATCATCTTCATCAAGTTGGTTTCCATTCAAGGAAAATCACTCAGGACAATACTCAGCCTCATATTGCTATCAAACATCATTTCATATCAGATTTACATCATTTACCAAGCCCATCAAGTCAAGAACAACTTCATCAGGTGTATTGCCATCAAGGACAACACATGCCAACAATCTCATGTCTTCATCTTCATTCAGTGGGTTGCCATCAAGGACAACACTCTGCATCATATTTCCAACAATCTCCCCCTTTGGACTTGATGGAAACCATGATGGTGTTTGGTTACCACAACAGATAGGTATATTAAGAATACAATGACACCATGTCACTCTCTCCATTTTTGACACCATTCAAACACCATGTCACTCTCCCCCTTTGACATCAAGGGAAAAGGGCGGATCAAAAACCAACATACTCTCCCCCTTTCCTCCTCATGTGGAAGAAGCGTTCTGCAGATCTGATATAAACTGAAGTGACCAAGCTCCCCCTGAGTTCATGCTGAATCTTCAAACATATTTTCCAATGAAGTACATGACTCTATGACTTTCCTATCACCAAAGACTCAACAAATATCCAACCAAGTGGATTTACATATGAGACTCAAGTACCCAACCAAGTGGGTTTACACATTTCAACTCAGCTACCCAACCAAGTGGGTTTACAAATTTGACAAGTCCTTACATGACTGAATATTACAATTTTACATCATGGGTCTCAACAAGACCTTTTCAACAAACTACAAATATAACTTTAAGACCAACACCAGAAAGACTTCAAGGAACATATTTCAGAATCATCATAATGCCAACAATGCATTATACTCAGCAATGTCAATGCTCCCCCTGAATCTGTGCATCCAAGCATCCTTTCCATATGACTAAGGCTCCCCCTTATTTTGGGCATCCTGAACACTTTCACCAACAAATCATCAAGGCACCTTTATCAAAACATTAGAAAGAGAATTATGAGAACTGGAACACCACCAGAGATACCAAACAGTATCAAAGATACCAAACAACACTGCAGCTGTGCTGAAGAGAGCTTAACCCAAACAGAAATTAGTCAACAATCAGACATACGCGGTTTTATGTCCATGAACTCGCGTATATACGTGATTGTGTTTCATGAAACCCGCGTATCCACTATCATCTTCTAAAATTTATGCAGATTTGTTCTTTTGACTGGCAGAGAACACTCCCAGCTTCTGTCTTAGATACTCGAACGCTTCCCTGGGCAGAGGTTTGGTAAAGATATCAGCAACTTGTTCTTTGGAGGTAACATACTCCAACTTCACTTTTTGCTCAAGAACTTGTTCACGTAGGAAATGATATTTGATGGGAATGTGCTTGGTCTTCAAATGCATAACAAGATTCTTTGAGATACTGATGGCACTTGTATTATCACACATAATGGAGATAGGAGTTGCACATTTGATTTGAAAATCTTGCAAGGTTTGCATCATCCATAGGAGTTGAGTGCAACAAGATGCGGCAGCTACATACTCTGCTTCAGCCGTTGATAAGGCAATAGAATTTTGCTTCTTGCTGAACCAAGATACTAACCGGGGTCCCATATAGAATGCACCACCACTAGTGCTTTTCCGATCATCAACACTTCCAGCCCAATCTGCATCAGTGTAAGCATGAAAAGTAAGATCAGCATTCTTTGGATACCATAGACCAAAGTCTTGAGTTCCTTGTAGATATTTGAAAATTATTTTAACAGCCTGAAGGTGAGACTCTTTTGGATTAGCTTGGAATCGTCCAACAATCCCAACTGCATGCATAATGTCTGGTCTGGTCCCAGTGAGATAAAGTAGACTTCCAATCATCGATCTGTATTCTGGTTGATTCACAGTGGGAGAATCATCATTAGAACTGAGACTGCATCCAGTTATCATTGGTGTACTTACAGGTTTGCATTCTTCCATGCCATACTTCTTGAGAATTTGCTTAAGATATTTTGCTTGTGATAGAAATATACCGTCTGCAGATTGATGCACTTGCAAGCCAAGAAAGAATGTTAGTTCCCCAAGTAAAGACATTTCAAATTCTTGCTGCATGACAGAAGAAAATTTTTGACTCAAAGATTCTTCGTTACTCCCAAAAATGATATCATCAACATATACAACCACAATCAATAGTTTACCATTTTCAACTTTTGTGTATAAGTTGCTATCAGCAGACCCCTTTGAAAATCCTTGTTGATGAAGATATTTGTCAAGACGATAATACCATGCCCTTGGAGCTTGTTTGAGACCATATAGAGCCTTTTTAAGTCTACAAACAAGATTTCCATCATTTCCCAAAATGAATCCTTCCGGTTGTTCTATATATACTTCTTCTTCTAGATCACCATTAAGAAAGGCAGATTTAACATCCATTTGATAAACTTTGATTTGTTGATAACTTGAAAAAGCAAGAAACATTCTTATGGCTTCAAGTCTAGCTACAGGAGCAAAAGTTTCTTCAAAATCTATACCTTCTTGTTGAGTATACCCTTTGCAAACCAATCTAGCTTTGTTTCTTACAACATCCCCATTCTCATTTAACTTGTTCTTGAAAATCCATTTAGTTCCAATGACATTTTTATCACATGGTCTTGGTACCAATTCCCAAGTATCATTCTTTTCAATTTGATGAAGCTCTTCATTCATGGCTTGCTTCCAACATTCATCTTTGCTAGCTTGATTGACATTGTGTGGTTCAATTGTGGATAGAAGTGCCAAATGATTAGAAGATCCCACAAGAGTTCTCCTTGTTCGTACACCTGATTCCTTGTCACCCAAAATTTGAGATTCGGGATGATTCTTTTGAACATATCTGGATGGAGCTTTTTTAGATAGATCATCTTCAGGTTCTTCATTGGATCCACTGTCTATATCATTTCTATTTGATGTAGAAGGACATAGGTCACCATCATCTTCTTTTGTTGTTTGTTTTTCTTCTTTAGGAGCTGCAGGAGACTCATCAATAACAACATCAATACATTCAACAATATTTTGAAGCCTTTTATTGTAACATTTGTATGCTTTGCTTGAAGATGAGTAACCAAGAAATATCCCTTCATCTGATCTAGGTTCAAACTTGCCAAACTTTTCATCATTATTTTTGATAAAGCATTTACTTCCAAAAACTCTAAAATGCTTCACAGATGGAGAATTACCATACCATAGTTCATATGGAGTTTTGTCACTATTTACCCGAACATGAGCCTTGTTGAGAATGTTAGCTGTTGTATGTGCTGCTTCTCCCCAGAACATGTCAGGAGTTCCAGAATCATCGAGCATAGCTCTAGCCATTTGTTGAATTTTTCTATTCATTCTTTCTGCTACGCCATTTTGTTGTGGAGTACCCGCTACAGAGAATTGTCTTTTTATGCCATGTTGTTCACAAAATTCAAAGAATTCATTTGATGTATATTCTCCTCCTCGATCAGATCTAAGACACTTGATTTTTAGATCTAATTCATTTTCAACTAATGCTTTGAAGATCTCAAATTTTTCAAATGCTTCATCTTTGTGTTTAATGAGCCCGATCCAACACATTCTAGAGTAATCATTAATAAATAAGATATAGTATTCTTCCCCACGTGGTGACTTTTTCCTCATAGGTCCACATATGTCAGTATGAATGAGTTCAAGAGGCTCACTTGATGATCCTTCTTTGGCATTAAATCGTACTCTGGTCTGCTTACTGAATTGACAAGATTTGCATATGATACTTTATGGTAGATTAATATTGGGAAGACCACGAACAGCTTGAAGTCTTCTTGCTTTGTTGATTTGAGAGAAGCTCAGATGCCCCAGCCTTCTATGCCATAGCCAATTTTCTGAAGACTTGCTCAAGTAACATTGATCTATGCCATTAAGTACATACAGGTTGCTAGGATTTCTTTTTCCTTTTATAATGATTTTACCTGTATCAAGATCACGAACCACACATTCTTTTGAACTAAAGACCACTTCTGTTCCTTGATCACACATTTGACTTACACTTAACAAGTTATGCCTTAATCCATTCACATACATGACATCATTAGCCTTCACCTTTTCTTTTAGAAATACTGACCCTTTTCCTTTAATTACAGTAGGAGTATCATTTCCAAATGTAACTTTCTTTTCCTTTTCTAGAGCATTATATGTAAGGAGTTTGCTTTTGTCACTTGTCATGTGTCTTGAGCACCCACTATCAATGTACCATTGATTTTCTTCACCTTCTGCAAATAATGCTATCCCACAATTTTCAACCTATATTTCTTTCTTTTTCCATACTTTAGAGCTTGAGGGAACATGTTCTTTTGGCTGGACCTTGCTCCTGCATTCAGATTCTTCATGACCAAAGTTATTGCAATAAGTACATTCAACTTCGTTTTGAAGAGGAGAAAATTTGTTATAGGTATTCTTCTTTGGTTCAATATTCATTCTTTTCTTTCTTGCTTCTCTTGTCATGATGGTTTTATATGCAACACATTGAACAACTTTATGACCAAAATTGTGACATGAGAAACATTGTCCATTGAAGTAGAAATTTCTGCGATCATGAAATCTTCTATTTGAATTTACCTGTTGGTTGTTGCTTCTTTGAGGGATCTCCCTGTTAGTGGTCCTTGAATTGAGATGATCATGCTTTACCTGTAAAGATCCTTTGTTCCCTTGCTGAGTGGATAAATGAGGAGAACCAGTTGTGACTGCTTTCAGATAATTTGGTGCTGAAGTCTGGGAAGATTCCCCAGTATATCCAAGACATGTTTTTATAAGAGGAGACCGTTGTGTCTTGATAATATCATCTAAGGTTTCTGAACCTTTAGCAAATCTAAGATTGAGAGTCTTCACTTTCTCATTATCTTTCCTTAGACTTACTACTTCACACTCCAATTCCTCAATGCGTTTTTCCTTTGCTTCAAGCTTATTTTCAAGAGTCTCTATGATTATGTTATTTTCTTCTAGGCTTACTTTGAGTTGATTGTTTTCTTCAAGAAAATCATTGTCCTCTAGAGCATCCACAAAAGTATCATTTTCTTCTCTTTGTTCAAAAGCCATGAGAAGTCTAAAGTCTTCTTCACATTCTTCCTCACTATTAGATGATCCATCAATGTCTTCATTAGTATAATAACTTTTTCTTGTGCTAGATCGATTCTTATTCCTTCTTGCTACTTCTTTTCCTTTAGCCGATGTTTCTTTATAAGGACACTTTGCAGCATAATGACCAACTCTTCCACAATTGAAACATTTGAAAGGAAGCTTACCTTTGAACTTTCTGGTACCTAGTTGAAGTCTTCTCACAAAATTTTCTTCTTCTTCTTCTTCAGATATATAGCTGGATTCTTTGACAACTTCCTTTTCTTTTCCTTTTGCAGATGCCTTAAAAGCAGCTTCTTTGATTTGAGAAGGGCCTCCTTGCCTCATTTCAAAATCAGTCAGAATACCATGTAATTGAACAATAGTAAGAGTTTGCATATCTTGCCTTTCTTCATTAGCTGAAACTTTAGAGTCAAATTTTGAAGTCAAGGATCTTAAGACTTTTTCCACCAGAGTAGTATCGGTTATGGTTTCACCCAAATTTCTCATCCGATTTACAATATCATCTAGACGAAGAAAGAAACTGGCAACACTTTCATCACTATGCATCTTCAAATTTTCATATTCGATTCTAAGAGTTTGGAGTTTTGCACTTTTTACCTTTGTATCTCCTTCATAGCTCAGAATGATTTTGTCCCATATTTCTTTTGCTGAATGTAGCTACATCACTTTAGCAAATTATGATTCAGACATGCTTCCTAATAAGACATTCACTGCTTTGGCATTGATTTCATACTTCTTCCTTTCAGCTGCATCAGTAGGAATACTTGTCGGATATTGATAGCCTTCTTCCACGATTGCCCATACATCTGCACCAAGACTTTGCAGATATGCTTTTGTTCGTACCTTCCAGAATATCAAATTGCTTCCATTGAATAGAGGTGGCTTTATAGACATTACTCCTTCTTGACTTCCCATTGCGACGGATCTCCTTCAAGCGATCAAGCTTCTGTAGAAGGACATGCTCTGATACCAATTGTTGGGAAAAATACTAAGAGGGGTGGGGGTGAATCAGTATTTACTGCATATTCAAAACTTTTACTTTTTCTTGCTTCTAAAACCCATACGCTACTTTCCTGAAACAGAATCGCGTATATATGCGGATACCCTTTATGAAACTCGCGTATACACAGATATCTAATTACGTCATTAGTTATTCACTTAAATCATTACATCATTCATTCATCAGATGTTTAATAAACAGTAAACATGAACAGTAAGAATAGAGTAAACCATCACACAAAGCATCACACATGAACACCAGGATTTTTAGGTGGAAACCCAAGTCGGGAGAAAACCATCGCTGCCGTTGCTCAGCCTTCAATATTTTATTATTGAGAAAACATCTTACAACATATGTGCTGGTGCAGACTCCTACCAGCACGCAGGCACCCACCTGCGCTCATTTACCAGCCTCTCCTGGAAGGGAGCTCCAACCCCCTGACTCGTTTACCAGCCTCTCCTGGAAGGGAGCTACGACCCCCCCGATCTCGTTTACCAGCCTCACCTGGAAGGGAGCTACAACCCCTTGACTGAAGGCTACAACCCTCAGCACCTCTATGGACCACGTTTCATCAATTTTCACACTGGATCCAAAGCTTCCTTTAGGACACCACTTGTAGGCCACATTTCATCATATTTTCAGATTAGACCCTTTCCATACTTTTAAGCACAACCAACCATGAAATAAATACACATAACTTACTGACAGATATTAGTAAACCAGCAGAACAAATCAGTCATTTCTTACCACAAACTTCAGCAAACCCTAGTTTGCATATGCGCTTTCCTTTATCTGATGTCGCGTATGTACGTGCTTCCGTCCACACAAACCAGTGTATACTTCAGTACAAATTACAGAGCTAATTTTATTGCGCATACGCACTTTCTCTTCAGCGAAGCCGCATATATACGCGCTTCCGCTTCGGTGAACTAGCGTATGGTTCTTCAAACTTAAAATTTATTGCAATTCTTCACAACAGGTACATCACTTCAGATTCTACCCTTTACCTCAGACAGATGTTCGCCTAGATGTTTACCTCATCACAAATCTAATCATTCCATAAACAGATCTAGCAAATACAAGTACAATACAGATCTAGATCCCCTTCTTCATCACTCCGTCATTGGTGCATCATACTTTCAGATCTTTCATTCAAATGTAACCCTTTCCATTCAAATATACTCCAGAGAGAAGTATTCATTCAAGCTCAGACATCTTGCACCCACGTTCATGATTTTCACAATGAATTTCATCTCTTTATATAGGTTTATCCTTTTTCAATACCATGAGACAAAACCACATTACTTCCAATGGTATTCCTGGACGGGGTCATTTAGGCGAATCAATACCCAATACAATGGGTCAATACCATGGTGGTTACCCCTGGTTTTGCACTTTTTGAGCGCTTTTACCCATACGCGACTTGGCACGTTCTTTTGCGCGTGCATACGCGACTTCCCATAGACAGATCCGCGTATTCCTTGAAACATGCTCTTTTCAT